>VSMD01073050.1:0-10344 GCA_008750895.1 Mirza zaza
GGGGTCACGGGCTTGATGGCCCCGCTGCAGACCGTGGACCTTGAGGCGTGGCTCCTAAGAAGGCCACCGTCCATCGGACACAGGCTGTTGGATCTGAGCTGCAGTAGCAGGGGGAGGCTGGAAAGCTGAGAGGGGACACAGTGGGCAGCTCCCCCAGCATCCAGAGGGTTCCATGTGGCTGCAGAGCACCTGCTGCACTGCTGGGGGGGGGGGGAAGTGTGGCCCTTCGCTCTGGGTGGGAGAGCGGGCCTGGGAGCCGGCACGTCCTGCCCGCTCTGGGCAGCTCAGCCGTCCTAGGTGCCTCCCGCCTGCATTGGCCCAGCGGAGCCCGGGAGCAGGACTGACCTGCCCGGCTTCCCTGCGGGATGGGACCCACCTGAGAGCTCTCCTCGGCGTTCACAGCGCAGCCGGCCGAAAGGTCCGCGGGAATGAGCTAGCAGGTGTGGGCCTAGGGGGTGGCAGGCCAGCTTTGCCAGGGTTCCTGGCTGTGCAAGCTCTGGCCACCCGGCTTGGCCTTTCCCTGAAACTGTGAGATCCCCGAGAGTGCCTTTCCTTCCTGCCAGGGGACTTTGCTCCAGGTTTCCCGAGTCTGCCGTGCAGGTTCTTGCATCAGGCTGTCTATGGAATATGCTGCTCAAGTCGCTGCAGATGGACCCGGTGTTCTGGGAAAGCCAAGGTGGGGAGCAGGGGCTGAAGCAGGTCCTCCAGACCCTGGAGCGGCGAGGACAGGTGCTGCTGGGACACATCTGGAAGCACAACCTCACACTCTTCGGGGACAAGGACCCGTGAGCCCACCACTGCCCAGGCAGGGCTCTCGCCTCACACCACCACCCAGGTCTTCTTGGGGTCACCCATCTTGTGCACGAATGGAAAAAGGAACCAGAGGGGCACATGGATGTTTCACCTGCTTGGCATAGTGGAGGTGGCTTTGGGTTTTTAATCTCAGTGTGTTCCTTTCTGCCTTCTTAGCTTTGGCTGTTCACTCCCTTGCACCAGTAAATACATTAAAACGTGTTCTGTGTGCTGCTTCAGATACTGTAAGATTGAGCCTTCCACGTGCACATGCAAAGCCAGACAATGCTGTGTGTGCAGAAGTGTGCAGGCGTGTGTGGCACACGCCCATGCCCACGTGCAACATGTGAGACAAACCTCATAAAGAACCTTCATAGAATTGTACCTATGGCCCAGAACTGCTCTGGCTTAAAGTAGACTCAGGTCTAAGAAATGAAACATGGAGCATTTGTCTTCACAGGCTTTAAATTTTTAATTCTTACTCAGTTATGTTTTCTGGTTTAAAAATTATAAAAGATATGATCACTAAAAATTAATAAATAGAAGCATATAAAACAAAAAGTGAAAGTCCCAGGAACTCCCGAGAGATGTGTATGTGTGTATGGTATCCACACTCACACTACGTGTAAATTAAAAAATAATAAAAGTGGGTTATGCTCTTGGGTTATGGGTTATGCTCAACTCATTTATATTTTGGACACCAGTTTGTTTCCTCTGTACCCACCCGCCAGGGTCCTTATGGAGCTGGAACCGTGGAGGGTGCTGGCTGGGCTCCCCATTTTCATCTCAGTGATAACAATGTTCTTTCTTGAGCACCTTCTAGGGGCTCTTGACACATTTAATTTTCATAGCAACTTGATAAGGGTTCCTATTTCATGGATGGGGAAGCTGAGCCCGGAGGAGGCAGAGTCCGTGCTCAGGCGCCCAACTGAATAGCAAGTGGTTCCTCCCTGGGGTTTAACCCCAGGACAGCAGAGACGACTTGTAACCTGACAAACACTGATTTCAGAAGGCCCAGGAGCTGGAGCGGCATGGGAACCTCCCCTCTACCCTGGCCTCGGCCCCGCCCCAGGAAGCACAGGCCAGGCTCCTGCTCTCCCTGGACGGTCTGATAAAGCGGACACAGTCTCCTTTCAGTTGCCGCAGCCTGCCAGAGTGACTGCCCACCGCACCTTCAAGTCATTCGACCCCTGAGTCCCTATGGGGTGTCCAGAGGCCACGTCTGCAGCTCAGCTCTGTGTCCTGGGCAAGTCAGACCTTTCTCTTCATTTCAGTTTCTTCAACTGTCCATGAAGATAAACGAAGACCTCTATGCCTTATCTCTGAGCCCTCATGTAAGAAACTCTTACTACTGTCATCAATTATTAATAAACAATTGTAAAATCGCTAGTATTTGGGGCCACTTTCTCATGCCAAACTCTTAGCTAAGTGGTTTACCATTGTTAATTCTTTCTAGTCTTCTCAACCACCCTAATAAAGTGGATACCTCATTTTACAGTGGAGGAACTGAAGCACAGAGAGGTTAGGTGACTCACATAAGGTCACACAGCTAGAGAGCAGTGGAACAGAGATACTCCCCACTCTCCAGCTGATTGTTCTTTTTGCTGACATCCTTCATGATCTAATTTTTTTTTTTTTTTTTTTTTTTTTGAGACAGAGTTTCACTTTATTGCCCAGGCTAGAGTGAGTGCCATGGCGTCAGCCTAGCTCACAGCAACCTCAAACTCCTGGGCTCAAGCAATCCTGCTGCCTCAGCCTCCCGAGTAGCTGGGACTACAGGCATGCACCACCATGCCCGGCTAATTTTTTCTATATATATAGTTGGCCAATTAATTTCTTTCTATTTTTTTTTTTTTATAGTAGAGGCGGGGTCTTGCTCAGGCTGGTTTTGAACTCCTGACCTTGAGCCATCCGCCCGCCTTGGCCTCCCAGAGTGCTAGGATTACAGGCGTGAGCCACCACGCCCGGCCTCTTTTCCAATGTCTTGCCTCAGCGGGGCTCAAGGCCTGGTGTCCTGTCCTCATGGCCTTACTTTGAAAGCTCCCACGTTTGCAGAGCCCAGCAGCACGAGGACGGCCACATTCTGTGCCTCCTTGCCCTGCTGTCGGTTCTGTCTCTAACACTTGGCCTCTACAGGTTCCCTAGTCCCCCTGCGGCCCAGCCCAGCATTGGCAGCGCTCACAGAGCACGTCTCCACTCACGTAACAAAGTGCTGCTGGGCTCTACGGCCGGACCAGACGTGGAGCCTGTGTGCGTGCTGCCCGTGGGTCCCCGTCCCTGCTCCGCGCCAGGCACTCCGACAGGCACACGGCACTCAGAGACGCTAAAGCTCACCTCGCCCAAACCAGACTCCCGGTCTGTCCCCCACAATCTCGCTCCTGCCTTCACTCCCCTCCCCTGGTTCAGTAAACAGCGGCTCCATCCTTCCCGTTGTGTAGGTCACAATCTTGGCCTTGGCCTTGACTGTTCTTTCACACCTACATGCAATATGTCAGTTCTACCGACAGCGTCCATCCAGCATCTGCCCCTATGCCAGCCTGCACCCCAATCCCATGGTCTAAGCCACCATCCTCTCTTCCCTGTAGGGGTACACCCAGGGACCCTGGGTCCTATCCACCAGCATCCTTTCCTTGAAGTAGCGCAGCAGCCTCCCTACTTGGTCCCCAGCAACAAAAGAGAAGTGACATTAAATTTTATAAGATACTTTATTTAACCTAATTTATCCCAAATAGTATCATTTCAATATATAATCAATATAAAATACTGAGATCTTTTACATTTTTTCCCTGTAATAAAGTCTTTGATTGGTATATGCCACCTTGATGTCTAGTAAAAACAAAAGTATAAAAGTTAAAAAGTTTATAATAATTTAAAAAATAAGTCTTTGAAATCTGGCATTTGTTTTATACTTACAGCACATCGCAGTTCAGGATAGTGACATCTCAAGCACTCACATGGCTGGTGGTTCCTGGTTTGGAGGGCGCATATCTAAATCTGGCTTGAATAGCTCTTGTGATAGGGAGCTCACTACTTTCTGTGAAGTCCATTCCATAGCTGCATGATATGAATTAGGAGTTTGCCGGAGGACTAGCTGGGATGACCCAGCTTCACCCTCTGAGTCCCCAAGCCAATTAGTGCTCTCTGTGAGTGCAGTACCTCACATGCTGTGCCCCCAGGTGGGCCACAGCACCCTAAGTTGGCTTCTGTGGTTGTTCTCTTTTTATTATTATGTCATCATACTACGGGACTACAACTGTTGAGATTACATATATAGCCTTTGCCCAATCTGCATCAGAGCTTCAAGTATGTCCATCCCCCAGGTGGTGCACACTGCACCTATTAGGTGTCATCTTAATCTCTGCTTTTCTTGTTGAAGAACCTGGCTCAGAGACTCCGAGTGATATCCTCAGGGAGACCCAGCCAGGAGGTCTCAGAGCTGGGACTAGAAGTGAGGACTTTGAAAACTCTTCTCCCTCTGCTGTAAGAGGCTCTGGTTCCTCCAGTGTGACATGGTTTCAGAGGACCTGTAGGTCCACTCACACTCCTGCAGACACACCTACTTCTATTTGTGTGGTCAATTACATTACGGATTTGTGCATGTTGAATCATCCTTTTATCTCTGGGATGAAGCCCACTTGGTTTTGATTATTTTTTAAATAAGCACCTGAATTCAATTTGCTAGGATTTTACTGAGCATTTTTACATGTATATTCATAATGGATATTGGTCTGTACTTTTCTTTTTTTGTTGAGTCCATTCCTAGCTCTGGTACCAGGGTGATATTGGCATCATAAAACATGTTGGGAAGGATTCCTTCCTTCTCAATGTGGTGGAATAACTTCTGCAGGATAGGCACCAGTTCTTCTTTGTAAGTCGTGTAGAATTCAGGTGTGAAACCATATGGTCCAGGACTTTTTTTAAAGGAAGGTTTTATATTGCTGCTTCAATTTTGATACTTGATATTGATCTGTTCAGGAATTCTATATCTTCCTGATTGTGCCTGGGGTAGCTGTGTGTTTCTAAGAATTTTTTCCATTTCCTCCATGTTTTCAAGTTTATGTTTCTAGGATTTATATAGTACTCATAGATGACATTTTGTGTTTTGACGATATCAGTTGTAATTTCTCCTTTTTCATTCCTGATTGACCTTATCAAAGTTCCTTCTTTTCCACTTCTGGTTAATGTAGTGAAGGTGTGTAAATTTTGTTTCTCTTTTCAAAGAATCAACTTTTTCTTTAATGTAATCTTTCATATAGATTTTCTGTTATCAATTTCATTTAGTTCTGCTCTGATCTTAGTTATTTCTTTTCTTCTGCTGCGTTTGGGATTGCTTTGCTTATCCTATTGCAGTTCTTTGAGACAATTCATTACATTGTGATCTTCTTGTCTTTTGGATATAGGCATTTATGGCTATACGTTTTCCTCTTGGGACTACTTTAGCTGTATCCCACAGATTTTGATAACTTATGTCCCATTTTTCATTTAGTTCAAAGAATGTTTTAATTTCCATCTTAATTTTCTCCTTAACCAAATAATCCTGCATCAGTAGTTGTTTAGTTTCCATGACTTTGTGTAGAGATAAGTGTTTCTGTTGGAGTTAAGATATATATTTTTATTAGCACAAAGGTACATGACAACTTCAATTATCTAAAGGCCTTGATCAAGCCTGTGGCTTCACAATAACTAGCCCTTCATTGATATTGATGACAGTCACTCAGTAGTTACATTTTGGTTTGGGGTATTTGTGAAGTGCAAATTCTGACTGGCTTTTAGAAAAAAACCTATGGCCATGACAAAGAGGAGTCAATGTCTATCTCTAGTATTTTGTGTTACATAAAAATCCAAAGAATGAAAATTTGAAATTTTTTGTGCCTTGATTTACTAAAACATAGTTGAGCCCCAGTTTGAGATGGTGCTGAACTCACCATGAGCCCTGGGCATAATGAGACCTGTCAAGAGACTCAGCTGGGCCCTAAGGGTCTATACACATGGGAATTTAAGGAGCTTTGTGGGATGTTAGAGGATGTGAGTTATGGGAAGAAAATGTTGGAATTTGGTACTTACTCACTCTCACAGGTAGTTGGAGCAGAGAGAGGCTTGAGTTCCCCAGAAGCTGGGGGAGGATACACTGGAAAGAGCAGGCAAATAGTAGTAGGCATAAGGAAAGGGGGAAATACACACTAAATACCACTAGAGCTAACCTCAGAAAGCAAGAAGAGTCTCAGGTAAATAAGTCGAAAGGGAAGGGACTTAAAGCAAAGTTTGATAGAGTGGAATGAAAATGTGCTCAACATCGTTAGTCAGACACACAATGAGATACCACCACACACACAACAGAATGGGTAAAACTAAAAGCTAGCACTTCCATAGATAGTGAGGATGTGGAGTAACTGGAACTTTTATACACTACTGAATGTCAATTGGCACGGCAACTTTGGAAAATTCCTTGGCAGTGTTATCACAATACACATATGCTTCATGGTCCCACAGTCCCATCCCTAGGTGACAAAGTAAGTGCATATTCCAGTTTCCACTCCAAGGAGCTTAGGAGTCATCACTCTGTCCAAACAACAGGGCAAAGCTGAAGAAATAGAAGCCAAGAACTCGTCTTAGATCTGGGAGAGAAGGGAGGTGACAGGGCAAAGTGTTGCCCCCCAAATTGGAGACAGACAGACACACAGACAAATACAGAGATCACAATTACCAAAATAGACCAAAGAACAGAAACCTTCCCAGGACCCAGTATGAGGTCAGGAAAACCTCACCTGCAACCGACATATTGCTGGAGGCTCCGTGTGGACAAGTCTGAGAGTTAAACACTCCAAGGAGGCATAGTCAGAGGGGGACCCACCTTTTGTGAGCTTTACGTCTAGGAGTCCTACCAGGTTCTTATAGGGAACACTGGAGAAAAATCCCCCCGGTGCCTCTGACAGGGAATTGAAAATAAGCCAGAGCATGTTCTTCCCAACAGGGCCCCTCATGAGAAACTATTTAACCAGGGCCTGGCCTACTGGGCTCCATCCGAGCCTGAATGTCTTAGGAGAAGAGAAATTCCTAACCCTAGCCCACTCTTTCCATCCTGTTCCACTAAGGAGTGGGGGAGGAGACTGAGAAGCACCTGGGAAGGTCACAGCTCGAGGGCACAGGTTCCCCAAGAGACTGAGACTGTGCCACTACAGAATGCCTATCCTCCCCCACGCCATGTGGTCACACCACTTCAAGGCCCCCCATTTACTGGACTCCCTTTTACCTAGGACATCATGTCTGGCTTTCAGAAAAAATTTTAAGGCATACTAACAGGCAAAATAAAAATAAAATAAAATAAAATCACAGTTTCAAAAGATCAATCAAATATCAGATACAGATTCAGATATGGCAAGAATATTGGAATTATCAGACTGGAAATTTAAAGCTACTAGGATAAATATGCTAAGGGGTCTAATGAAAACAGCCAGTAGGATGCAAGAACAGATCTGTAACGTAAAAACGATGGATATTCTAAGAAAGAGTAAAAAAGAAATGGTAGAGGTCAGAAGCAGAGAAACAGAAATGAAGAATGCCTTTGATGGGCTCATTACCAGACTGGACATAGATAAGGAAAGAATCCCTGGGATTGAGGATATGCTAGCAGAAACTTGCAAAACTGAGAAGGAAGAGAAAGGACTGAAAGAAATAGAACGGAATATCCAAGACCTGTGGGTCATCTACAAAAGTGTAACATACATTTGTTATATAGCCGAGATTCACAGGGCAGAGGGACAGAGAGACAGAGTCACCGAGGCTGTAATTATCAAAAGGAGTTTTATTGTCTAGCTCGAGCTAGAGTCTGAGCCCCCAGAGTGCCAGCGCAGTGGCCTCTTCTTCAGGCAGGGACCCCCCCTTGTGTGCTAGTGAGCCTTTTATACCTAAGCTGTTTACATGCTGATCATGCTCCGCCCCCACAGTGATTCTTACTTCATCCTGCCCCTGATAGGCTCCAACCTGTTCCGGGTCCTAGCTGAGAGACTCCAGTTTCTGCGTTCTTTGTCTTTCTCCTCTGCATCCCATAATGTACTCATAATGCCTTGCAGTTAGTAAACAAGCAGTAAACAGAAGCTGGAAGGTGTCCATTGTCCTTATAGCTCAGTATCTTACACATATAATGGGAATAAAAGAAAGAGAGACAGAAAAGAACAGAAGAAATTCCAGAAGCAATAATGCCTGAGAATGTCCAAAATTAATGTCAGACACTAAACCAGAGATCCAGGAAGCTCAGAGAACACCAAGCAGGATAAATGTAAAAAACAATAAAAAATAAAACCCATATACCCTCCGCAGGCATATCATATTCAAACTGCAGAAAATGAAAGATAAAGGAAAAAATCTTGAATAAAGCCAGGTTGTGGGGTATAGGGAAACACTTATTTACAGAGGAAAAAGGATAAGAATTATGGGAGATTCTCCTCAGAAACCATTTAAGGAAGAAGAGAGTAGAGTGAAATATTGGATGTGTTGAGAGAAAATAGCCACCAATCTAGAGTTCTATTCTCAACAAAATTATTCCTAAAAAGTGAACAAGAAATAACGACTCTCAGACAAACAAAAACCGAGGGAATTTGTTGCCAGTAGACCAGCCTAGCAAGCAATGTTAATACAAATTCTTCACAGAGAAGGAACGTGACACCGGGTAGAGCCTGGCATCCAAGTAAAGAAAACCAGTGCATTGGCAAAAGAACAAAGTAAAAATGAAAACTTTTATTTTTCTTATTCTTAATTTATCTAGCATACAAGTTTCTTCAAGATAATATTAGCAACGTGCACTCGATGTAAGTAGATGTGGTGTGCACGCTCATGTCTATATGAAATGAATGACAGCAAGGACACAAGGGACGAGAATAAAGAAATTGGAATATTTTTGTACTAAAAGATACTTGTACTATCATGAAGGGATACAGTGTTATCTGAACATGGACTTGGAATACTTGCCACCACTAAAAAAAGTTTAAAAAAGAAGTATCTGAAGCAAGGAAGAAATATGGAATCATATCAAATGATTGATTAAAACTTGAAAAGGCAGAAAAGGAAGGGAATTCAGAAATAAGAACAAAGGCAGTGAATATAAAACAGTAACAGCCGGACGCGGTGGCTCACGCCTGTAATCCTAGCTCTCTGGGAGGCCGAGGTGGGCGGATCATTTGAGCTCAGGAGTTCGAGACCAGCCTGAGCAAGAGCGAGACCCCATCTCTACTATAAATAGAAAGAAATTAATTGGCCAACTAATATATATAGAAAAAAAAATTAGCCGGGCATGGTGGCGCATGCCTGTAGTCCCAGCTATTTGGGAGGCTGAGGCAGCAGGATTGCTTGAGCCCAGCAGTTTGAGGTTGCTGTGAGCTAGGCTGACGCCACGGCACTCACACTAGCCTGGGCAATAAAGTGAGACTCTCTCTCAAAAAAAAAAAAAAAACAGTAACAAATGCAGGAGATATTAATCCAACTCTATCAATGATTACTTTAAATGTCAATGGTAAAATATAGGACAAAGATTGTCAAAATACATTAAAAAACAAGACCTGACTGTGGTTTGTCTATAAGATACCCACTTTAAATGTAAAGACACATCAGATGAAAAGTAAATGGATGGAGAAAATTACATCATGCTAACACTAATCAAAAGACAGCAGGGATCACAGCAGAGTTCAGAGCAAGAAAAGTTATCAGGGATGTAGGAAAGAGCATTCCCTAATGCTAAAGGAGTCAGCTGGCCGACAGGGATGGGCCAGTGCAGGTTCATTGAGTGTAACAATGTAGCTCTCTGCTGGGAGACGTGGGTGGTGGAGGCGGGTATGTGTCTGTGGGGGGAGGGGCATATGGGAACTCCGGACTTTCATGCAGCTCAATTTTGCAGTGAGCCTATAACTCCTCTAAATAAATACACTCCATTTGTTTAAAAAGTACACATACCCACAGAATCACATACTTTGTAATGGCCAAAGTAAAGAAATGGAAACATCAGTAGAAATATTCGCAAGGAATGGAACACTGCACAGCAATGAAATAGAACAAATGGTGGCTGCATGTAACAGCATGGGTGAGTCTCACAGGTAGAAGATACAAGAAGGCACATGTTGTAGTGTTCCACTTACACAGAGTTTAGGAACAGGCACAGCTAATCTCTGAGGGTAGAAATCAGGATCATTATTACTTTTGCATGCGGGGAGGTTGTGGCTAGGAGGTGGCATGGTAGAATCTTCTAGGGCGCTGAAAATGTTCAACATTTTGATCTGGATTGTGGTTACACGTGGTGCTTTCATACATGAGATTCATCAAGCACCGTAGTACAGGTTGTTGTGCAGCATAGAAGCTTTCCCTCAGATTATCTTTCAGCCTGGTCCCCATCTCTAATTTTATACTGAAATCATTATGGGGGGAGGTCAGTGCTGAGCCTTGGTATTTATGATTTATGGGAGTGGTTTTACTGCATGTTCAGTGTTAAGAAGCTTCCTTTAAAAGGAAGTTCAATTTTCATGATTGCCTAGTAATCTGTCATGCATATATGCAGCCATGTGGGAT
>VSMD01073055.1:0-206577 GCA_008750895.1 Mirza zaza
CCTCTCCTCTCCTCTCCTCTCCTCGCCTCGCCTCTCCTCTCCTCTCTTCTCTTCTCTTCTCTTCTCTTCTCTTCTTTCTTTTCCATCTAAGTTTATATTTTGTATTCTGCAATGGGACAACTGAGCAATTAGTTGGAATTGATCTTGCAGACAGCCAAGATGGCAAGCTGGGTAATTCAACTTTAGAAAGGATTTTTAATTATAAAAGCAAACAACCATGCTTTTTCCCTCCTCCTCTCACCTTTTATATATTCTTTTTTTGTAAGCAGTGGGGAGGATTGGACTGATTTGCTGACATCATTTCTTCCTTTGCAGGAGGCATTTATCTTAGTCCTTTACCCAGGTATGCCTTCTGTAGGGTCAGAATCTATAAATGCAACCTGAAGTATGCAAAAACCATCTTCTAGAAACTGATTCAGTTTAATGCCATTAAATGCAATCAGAAGTTACCAAGCCTCTTACTGGAACTCTCTTCCATATGTAACCTAATCCAATTTACTCTTACTTTGGTGTTTAAGTTCCTGACTGCTAGAGCAGACATTTCTCAGATAGAGCAGATTGGCCTGTAACAGGTGCCTTTTCTCTTTCTTTCTTCTTTTTCATTCACTTCATATTAAGATCTTGGTGTGATGTTACGGTGAGCTTTCGCTTTGGGTTATGGTCGACTTTAGACACTGTGAGATGCTGCCATGTCAAAAACCTGATTTAAAAGCCACGTGTGTATCAGATGGTTTTGGATGAGTGAATGATACTAGCCCTGCCCTCAATCCCCAGATGGTTTCTCAGACTATTTCAGAATCACAGAATCATGTGACAATATGAGAACACTCTATCTCTAATGAAACTGGAGTTTAATGACTCATTCTCATTTAGTGCTACTTTTTCAATTGAAAATGTTCTTTCTTGGCAAGAAAAAGTTTGTACATGGACATTCAAAAGGAGAGAAAAAGCTGTTTTCCATTCTTTCAACTTGAACACAATTACAGTATTTTAACTTTCACCTTATGGGCTTTTTTTCCCCTCCTTTCTATTTTTTGTAGAGATGGGGTCTTGCTCTTGCTCAGGCTGGCCTTAAACTCCTGACCTCAAGCGATCCTCCAGCCTTGGCCTCCCAGAGTGCTAGAAATACAGGAGTGAGCCACTGCGCCCTGCCTGCCTTGTGGTTTTGAATGTATGCAGTGCAGCTTGCCTCTAGGTGATTTAATTATTTATTTCTGATCTCATTAAAAAAGTGATGGAAGCTGGAGAGAGGAGGAATCTTTTCACTCCTCAGTATCTTGCCAGAAGCTAGTGCTCATGGATCATTTGTTCAAGGAATTACTTTAAAGTTCGTTTTCTATTAAACATAAATTACAGCTGCATTGGGCTAGTTGGGCACAGATGCTCTTTGATGATCTTTTGAGACCTGGCCATGTGGGCTCCAGGGCAGGGGAACTTGGGCAACTTGGGCAGTAGAGGGAACCAATCCTATAGTGTCTGAGGAAGAACTAACACCCCTTCCTCACCCGAAATTTACCTACAGGACATCCATTAATAAGAGAACCCCCCCCCCCCCAGTAAGGAGTTGGGCTGCAAATCCCCTTTTATCATAAGGGAAACAAACCAAAAGCAATGGAAGTAATAACTTTCTTGGAGCCCAGTCCATAGAGGTAGACATGGGTTTTTCTCCAAGTACATTCTGAGTAAGAGTAATGGATTTTTTTCAGAGCCTTTGGTGGTAAAGACTGGGGCTGTCAACTGGCCTTGCTATTAAAAACCTACCTTGCTTTCCCAGGCTGCCTGACCAGAACTCAGACCACCCTCCACCTTTGTTTACTCACCTGTTAGCTTTGCCTCCATCTTCCTTGTCCACACCTGAGCACTGGGAGTGACCATCAACCCTTACTGAGGCCATTTGCCAGAACTTTGGAAGCATGGTCCATCCCAGCCCTAGTTTCCATTGGGTCTGGAAATAGACACATCACTGTGTCCTCTCATATGTATGTTTCAGTCACCCCTCCAGTGGCTGCTGTCGTCTCAAGTCCAGCATGTGTAGGACTTCACTCCTTCCATGTGTCGGTGGCCACAACTCTGCTCTCCTTGTCCCCAGGCGCAACTGTTTTGACTGCTCCCTCTCCCTCACTGTCCCTTCCGAGTTTTCCTTCCACTCTTCCACATATCCCTGCCCTAGGCTGTAGAAATAATCTCTTGGACCCTGGAGTATTTGAACTGGAAAGACCCTTTTGCATATCTTCTTTTTTATACATAAGGAAATGGCAGCTCCAAGAGGTTAAATAAGTCACCTTGCTCTGAACTAGCTGGAGCAGAGTCAGTTCAACCCTCCCTTCGCCTGGTCCTGTGTTCTTGCTACCCTGCTGTGAAGTCCTACTCCCCGTCTCCAGCCCCTCTCCCCTCATCTATTCCATATGCTCAAGCACTCAGATTTATTGTGCTAAAACACTATGGTTGTTTCTCTCTCCCTCCCTCCCTCTTTCTCTGTCTCTCTCTCTCCACACACACAGATTTTTGGTGGTTCCTATAGCTAGGATGACTGACTATATAATTTATCATCCAAACTGGGTCTCTTGAGAGTGAAAAAGACTCCAGGGCAAGAGGGATAAGTCAGGACTCTCCTGGGCAAACCAGGATGCACAGTTACTTTTCTAAATCATAAAGACTAGATGTCCCCTCCTGGAATTTAAGGAGCGTAACCAGGCCCCAAACTACATTTCTGTAACCAGGCTCCAAACTACACTTCCAAGCTCTGTGCTCAAGAGTCAACACAATATTTTGCTCCAGTCAATTTGCCCGTCCTTCTTGGTGTACTTTGTGTGTATTTCTGCTTTGGAGCCTGGAAGTCTTTTTCTGCTCACCTAATCCATTTCCTCCAGGGCGTGGTTAAGTCCCTTTTTTACATGAAATATTCTAAGTCAGTTTCATCTGTCAGAGTTGTCTAGCTCCTCCAAAGTCGTGCAATCCCCATCTGTACTACTAATTTGACACTTACAAGTCGTGAAATGAAGTGTTCTGATTTTTTTTTTTTTGGTAGTAGTGAGGATGCAGTCTCTGATCATTCCTTCTATAAACACATCTGCTGCGAAAGTATGAGACCCACAAAATAACCCAGAAGAAAACATTAAAATGAACAAAACGAAACTTTCAGAAGGGAAATCAGAACTTTATTTTACTAATGAGTGTGTAAGCTGTACAATCTCTGCAAAGGGGAATTTGGCATTAGTTAACAGAAGTACACGAGCAATCTCACTTCTATCTTTCTGTCTACACAACCATGAGCTAACATATGCATGAAGTTCTTGCTTGTGGCATTATTGTAATCCCAAAAGGTTGTAAACACCAAGTGTCCAGAAATAGCAAACTAGTAGAAGAGACTGTGCTATAGCACACAGTGGAGTGATGTGCAGCTGCAAGAAAAACAAAGAGGAAGGAAAATCTCTATTCATGAATGTGGAGAGATCTGTAAGACACAGAGAAAGGAGAATGCAAGGTGCAGAAGAGTGGATATTGTGTGCTACCATTTGTGTAAAAAAGAGTTGGGGAGGGAATGCATATTTGTGTATTCATTATATGTTCACCATATATAAAGATAACGCACATCATATGTACACACATTTTATATATTTGTACTTTGGAAAAAGAAACAACATTGGTCAAAATGTATAAACTTTCAGTTATAAGATAAATTGTGGGGATCTAACGTATAGCATGCCGATTATAGTTAAAAATCGTATGCTTGAAATGTATTAACACTGAGAAATAGAACTTAATCGGCCTCAGTCCCCCACCATAGAAATAGTAACAAAGTATAGTGATGGATGTGTTAATTAATTTGATTGTGGTAATCATTTCAGAATGTATGCATGCATCACATCATTATATGGTACCCCTTGAATATATATAATTTTTATTTGTCAGTTATACCTCCGTAAAGCTGGAATAAAAATGATGGGAATATAAATAGAAACTAAAGAAAAATAATTACCTGTAGGGGCAGGAGTGGAAGCAAGACTTTTCTCTGTATATTTTCCTATCTAATTTTGGATGTGAGCCATGTCAATGTATTATGCATTTGAAAAAATCAAATTAAAACATTTAAAGTACTTTTATAAAATTATTTCTTTGGCAAAGTAATGCACAGTGTGATTAATTAATTTTGCTCTCTCTCATTCGCAGTATTTTCATGCTTGAATTTGTAGACCCGGGGAACCTTCTGGAGTGAAGGTGTTCTGGAGGGCGACTGGGGAAGCCTGGAGAGGGGGCGACCCTGGCGGGGGTGGGGCAGTGGCACCCAGGGCTCCCACCTTCCAGCCAGGATTCCTTACAAGTCAGCCATTTGCTGACTCCATATCTCAGTGTTTCCCTCTTACTTTTCTTAGCCTTCAAGAGTTCGGAGTTCATTTTTTTAGGGGAACGTTTTATTCAACAGCGTGATTGTCCAGCCTGTTAATTCTGGACACCACACCTGTCTCATCTGGCGACGTCTGTGGCGGTTTCTCCCAATAGCAGAGGAAACATCCTTTGTTCCGCTCCTCACGTTTCCTCTCACTCTGACAGATGTAATTTACAGCTCTTTGAGAATGTCATTGAGAAATAATCCCCAATTAACAAACCTCTTTGCAATTAGATTCTACTTTCCTTCTAACCCACTTTCTGACTCTTGTAGGGGAAAAAATTAGAATGTGATTTGTCAATGCAGATACCTGAGAATGACCTGTTCTAAGAGAGATTCTAGTAAGAGAAACCCTCAGGGTGACAATGATTCCCCTCTCCCCCGACATCCAATCCAGCTATCAATCAAATAGATGTCTTTGATCAAGTGTTCTCAGGAAATCTCAATTTCTTGTGTTTTACGGATCATCTCCTATTGTTCTCCAAACAACTCTTTTTACAGAATGGAGGAGGAAAACGAGGCTCAGAGAGGTTTAGTAATTTGCTCAAGGTCACACAGCCTACTTAATGACAGGCCTGGGGTTTAGTGTTTGCACTATATCCATTACCTCCTTAACTTGGCCAAGCTCTGTCCCTTCTACCTTTGCTAGTACCTTTTATGTCATTTCCAAAGCCACCAAGGGCAGTTATGACTTAAGATTACCTTTCACAAGTGGAGTATTGTGATTTCCTCCCATCAGGGCTCTATTTAAGGTGTATATCCCTCTTATAACCTTGAGATCCCAGTTACCACCCAGAACTCAAACTCCCTAGGGGCCACAGGTATCGTTCCTCCACTCCACACACATTTCCTGGAGTATCTCTCCAAATGTGCAGCATGGTTTTTTTCTTCTCTTGAAAAAAATTATTCTTTAGAACATAGGACTTTGTCTTGCATTTGAGTCCTTATGAAGTCTTTTGCCTTAACTAGAGCCATTGGCCCCTTCTTTGCTTTGAGCCACAAAAATGTCCGGGCAGGACACATTACTGAGATCACCGCAAATAAACACCAGCATTGGATGCTCGTGGAGATTACCTAATGCAATGTTTTTAAAAAGGAAGCAAATTTGCACGGTTTTAGAGATTGTTCGTGGGCTCTGCCTTCATAGAAGTGCATGCTATCATTATACACAATCCTTTTCAGACCAGATTATTTTAAAAAGCAGTAAAGTAAGTGGTGATGACTTACCTTGGTGATACTGATGAATACACATCTACAGACAATCAAATACAAACTGGTTTCATGTTATATAAATGCACAGTTGCGGCTGGGATAAAATTTCCAGTGACAGCAACATGCACAAATGCCAAAGTGCTTTATCTCAAAACTATACATGGGCTGGGCACAGTGGCTCACGCCTGTAATCCTAGCACTCTGGGAGCCCGAGGTGGGAGGATTGCTTAAGGTCAGGAGTTCCAGATCAGCCTGAATAAGAGCAAGATCCTGTCTCTACAAAAAATAGAAAAAATTAGCTGGGTGTGGTTGTGCGCATCTATAGTCCCAGGTACTCAGGGAGCCAAGGCAGAAGGATCGCTTGAGCCCAGGAGGTTGAGGTTGCAGTGAGCCATGATGATGCCACTGCACTCTAGCAGGGGTGACAGAGAGAGACTCAGTCTCAAAAGAAAAAAATGTATACATGGATGTGAGGGTGGGGTGCTCCATAAATCTGTCAATTAATTCTAAAAGTGGCCCTAATGGTGGACTAAGACACTATTGTGATGTATGCTAAGGGTTTAATAAAATTGTTTCGTAGTGTTTGGGAATGAAAGAGAGCAACATTTCCCTTGTATTATCTTATACAATATGTGATTGTGGATCTGCAAATGTCAATTCAGTATGAGTGGACAATTAACTGTTTCATCTTAAGTGTTAAAAGTTTGTATATTCAAATTGACCAGAAATTTTTTTTTCTTGTCTTCTCATTGAGAAAATGGACATTTGCTTTATTTTCAGAGTCATCTTATGTTTATGTCTGAACATTGTACTACTCACAGAAAATCAGATATAGACTCTGCCCTCGGGACACTAACAACCCAGTAGAGAAGTTTAACCACTGCTATTGCTGCACAGCAAGCCTCCTTGAACTCCATGGTATAAAACAATAACTACTTTATTAGGTTCATGGATTTCATGCATCAGAAATTCTGGAAGGGCCCAGAGCAGACAATTTTGTTCTACTCTGTGACATCTGGGACCTCAGCTGGGAAGACTTGAAGGCTCTGCTGCAGTCATCTAGGGGTGTCTTTACTCACTGGCACAGGGCTTCCTCCGAGCATGGCAGCTTTGCAATAGTCAGATTTCTTACATGGTAGCTCAGGGCTCCAAGCACAAATGTTCCATTGAACAAAGTAGATGCAGCTTTGTCTTTTTCCAACCTGGTCTTTTTCTGACAGTGACTATGCATTATTATTTATGCCACCTTCTTTTGGTTGTAAGCAAATAAGAAGTCTGTCCAGCTTCGCATGGAGGGAACCTAGATCCAATTTCTCCTGGGAGGAGTGTCAATATCACATTGTGAAAGATCATGTGGGACGAGAACTATAGTGGCTGTTTTTAGAAAATGCAATCTGTCCCAAAGAAATTTGGCAGGCCCACATATAACAATAAGTGAAGATAGAAGACTTGAAGAAGGTGTTAGTTGAAGTGCTGTGGAGTGAAAGAAATGTTATTTATGGATGAGCTTGGGCAAGGGAGGAGGGAGAGGGTATGGACACTTGGAAAAGTCGAGATGGGAACCAGATGTGGAATTAGTGAGAACTGGGTGGCTGGATGAAGATGTGGGGTTAGGGAGAGAGCTGTATTTCTGTTTTAGAGTCTGGATGTCAGGGAAGAGGCTGTACCTTGGGTAAAAATAAAGAACAGAGGCAGACAGGTGTGCATGAGAAGGATCATAAGATCCAAGGAAGTAATTCCAGCAGCTGTTTGTGATCATCCTTACCCAGCTCCACAACTCAGCCCTCAGCATTCTGGCCTCTGTGCCCATCACTCCCCATGAAACTTCTCTGACATAGATGTCTGGTTGTGGCTAATCCTAATGGCTGCTCACACTGGACTTTCTGACCTTCCTCCTCTGTGCCTCTCTTGTGACATCGTCCCCAGTGGCCTGTCTTCCAGCATGCTTGGCTGACTGTTCCATAGGTTCTGCCACTCAACTCTTGAACCATCTCCAACTCCATTATCTGACCCATTCACAATACTTGACTCTGTGCACCACCCTTTTCTCTAGCACCTCTCCCATTTTGGGCTCCAGTTGGCCCTCCTTCCACCCCTCTGGCTGTGCCATCTCAGTCTCCTGTGCTAGTTTGTTTTGGTCAGCTGACCCATAGTCTGTTGGTTCCAGGGTTTTCTTCTTGGCTGTTGTGCCTGCTCCCTCCATCTGCACTCAGCATGGGAAGGCAGGCTTCTAGTGGACATGGGCCCCTGCAGTGGCATGTAAACTTTGTGACCAGATGTGGCTAGACACATATTTTTAGGAGATGATGGATAGCTTCACGAGATTCTCAAAGTGGTCTCTGTATTAGGAAAACCAAAAGGTTGAGATCTAAAGCTTCCTTCATACTTACTCTATGACTTCAAATTTATATTCAGCCCATGACTCTCACTTAAGCTCTAGAATCCCTCCCTGACTACACATTAGGCTCTTCAGGGAAGCTTAAAAATACTGACGATCAGAGCTTAGCCCCAGACCAACTGAATCAGAAACCTGAGCATGGAGTCCAAGGACCCTCCTTGTTAAAAGCTACATAGGTAATGCTATTGTGGAGCCAGTGTTTGAGATCTGTGAAACTTTCTGTCCAACTGCATAGAAGATATCTTCTTCTGTATGTCACAGTATCAGTTTGATAAGATTCCTAGAAGGAAAAGCTTCAGATGTTTGGAATTAGTGCTAGGTAGGATATTTCCTATGACAAATACATGTGGTTTTTCTTAATACATTTCACAGAAAGTGTTAACCTGCTTTGTCAGTCACAAAAAATAACCCCAGTGGTTAATATTTTGAACTCTTTTCTCTTTACTGGGCTTAAAATAAGTTATACTGCCTGAAAGAGAGTTAAATTAGATGAGGATTAGAGTGTCAATTCAGATGATAAAGATCCGTCTCTTTTTGAAATCAGTAGAGAGAATAGATTAGATATAATTGTTTCCTTTGTGTTGATTTCATCCAGCTCCCTAATTCCTTTCTTCTTTGCCTAGCTTAATTGTTTCTTTTGTTTTTATTAAGGTGAACTTTCCTTACTAAAAAGAAACTAGATTTTAACTGTTGTAGAATTTCAGTTTTTCAAAATTCTGATGAATGCACAGCAATGTGAGTGTGCTTAATGCCACTAAACCACCCCTCTTAAAAATGGTGCAGATGGTGAAATTTATGTTATATGTATTTTATAACAACTTAAAATAATAATAAAAAATTTTTAAAATAAAAAAGACAACTGACTATTAAAAGCAAGAAGAAAAAAAAAATCTAGATTTAGGTGAAATAAATAATTGATCTTTTTTAAAGGAGAGCTCTTATTTCACAGCAAAAATCCAATCTGTTGGAAAATGATACCCGAACTACCATTTCTATCAAATCATAGTGAAGTCAGGAGTGTGGACAGTAGCTGTTGTGGGGGCTTCAGGAAACCTGATGCTGATTAGCTGGGTAGAGGAGCTTTCAGAGTCAAGAAAAGTTGAAGGAAGAGGGCTGCCTTTTGGTGGCTTCTCTGGCTATTTTGCCAGCACAGTCCCCAACGCTGCCTCTATTCCTTCAACTTGCCTGGACTCTAAAAGCATCATTCATGCAGCTTCACATTTCTGCAAGGGTCCAAGCTGCCTCCTGACTGTGCAGCCTCCCCGCTTCCTCAGTTTCCCTTGTTCTTTTAGCCTTAGACTGGCCAAACCCACTGTCACGAAGTCTTTTTTTTTTTTTTTTTTAGATGGGCTAAGGTTTCTTTACTTAATTAACATTTAAAAATAATTCCTTTACTTCAGGGACATGGCACACAATTAAACACTATTAAAACACTTACAAATCTAGACAGAGTCAAGGCAGGAAAGATCCCAACCCCATTCCTCTCTAGGTTTTCCCCGTGAAGCCTCTTGGAGCGTCAGTCTCTTCTGAGCTTGCCTTCTGTCTCCCTGAGCCCCCTGACCTGGGGCCGAGGCCCCCCCCCGAGGCTAAGCAGGCTGTGAGTGAATTAACAGAGCTTGGCAAACTGTGCAGGAGGGGTGGGAGGCAGTAGGGGCTTCTGGAGCAAATTTCCATGATTAAATAGAAATCTTCGTGGTGAGGATGGATGGACCTGCCTTGTCACTCCCTGAATTCAAAGAACTTTCCTGGAGGTCAGAGGAGGCTTAAAGGGAGAGATGAGGGGAGTCTCTCCGGTCTAGGGAAGCAGGGGCCGGCACCTCCTCCTAGCATGCAGGGCGGGGAATCCTGTGGCTGAGGAATACAGAAATTGGATGCCAATGACAGTGAGTACAAAGACCACTCTCTGCCTTCATGGACCAGTGTGACGAGAAGGAAAAGCCTTCAGTCTGAGCCAGCTCGTAAAGTCTGTCTTAAAGGGTAAACACTTGGCTGCCACATGAGCAAAGGTTCACCTCAAAAGACCCAATTCGGGTATTATTTATGCCATTGGCAGCATGACATATTGCCCAAGTGACTGCCAAGATGCATGTGTCTTCCACAAAACAAACTGACTGTGCACTCACCGTACGAGGTTTCCAAGAAGAGTTTCCCAGGAAACTGGAACGCTGTTGGGTGGTCCTTCCTCACTAAACGGCCCCCAGGGGACCCGGTGCAGAGAGGGGCAGACCCAATATATATTTCCTTCTTCCCTAACTTCTCCTTTCTTCTCCCCTCTTTGTTCTATTATCTCCCCCTCACCCCACATGTTTAAAGAAGGAATGTCCCAATAGGACACTCAGCAGGAGATACTATTACCTTCTAATAGGAAGAACATATTTGCTGAATCACAAATTGACCATTTTGTCTGTCAGAGAGACCAACAAGAGTTTTTGAAATTAGGCATTTTCTGGAAAAATCTATGACCTGTGGTCCTGGTCACTGTTACGTTAGTGTGCAGCAAGATGGTGTGAGGGAATTCAGGTAGGATCAAGCATTTATTGAGCAGTCGTGTCCACGAGATTGTGTTTCAAGTTGTAAATGCATTATTTAATATTAACAAGCCCCCTACCAGGCAGGCATTACCCCAGTTTACAGCCGAGGGAACTGAGGTTTGGAAAGAACTAGGATTTACCAGGGAGAGTGAGTCCAGGCCACTCCCAATTTTTTCCAGTGTAGCACATCTTCAGCATGACCAACAGGCTGGTTTTCCCTTCCTGTCCAGACTGGGACCAGACCTCCTTCCAGGAAGCCCCCACCTCTCCTAGTACAGGCTGAAAACCCAGCCTGGGCCTCGGGAATGATCTTCTGGAAATGCACAGATGAACTGCAAACTGGCCCTTCTAGGCCCTTCTCCCTGTTTAAGGTGAGAAGCCAAGGTGAATTTCCATTTTAAGTCCTGCACATTTTTTAATGGCAAGCCTCAATATGGGCCAAATCTCTTCTTTCCCTTTGAAACTTTCCTGCCTGGCTCGAGCCCCACCCACCCTTCAGCTGCAGCAGTACTTAGAACTCTTTTACTCCTTTGGCATCTGTCTGAAGTGCCTTGCGACCTCTCCTGTAGTCCCCCTGGCAGGCACGTCATCTGATAACACTACCCTGTGTCTCCACAGGACAGCTCAGGGCCTTCTGCACACAAGGCACTAAGTGCTAGCTTCTCAGTGGTTTGTTAAAGGATACAAAAGGCAATTGACTTTTCCGTGGGGAGGAAGTTGAGGGGAGTGAGTCCTAGAACCTAGAACAAGGCACTGATATCTTTTTGCATTTTCTCTAGTTTTCCACGACTTGAGATATCAATGTATTCCTGTTCTGGGAATCTGATATTTGTCACCTAGATGAACAGTTTAAGTTGAATCAGGCCATTCTTCATGCCATAGCATCCTCCCAGTACCACTGGACAGGGAGAGGCTCTAGAACCTTCTGTGTGCCAGGATTACCTGAGCTATGTTTTGGCTAATTTCTAATTCGGATGACTCTCCTTGAAGCAAGATAGCCAAACCAGCTTCCTCCTGATAACATCAATCAGATTTTATAGCAAAGTCCCCAGTTAGGCAGGGAAAGCAGAGAGGTGGCTGAGTTACTGATTTTGTGTTGCAGAAGGTTCTTTTCCACTGAGAAGGACTGAATATTTTCTTCTGAAACCTTTTACTTCCCTGTACCCAGCATATTTTTCCTATGTACGTTATGGTACAGAAGTCCTTTTGAGTGGCTTCTTTATTTTATTTGCTTAGTTAAAACCCTGGAACTAAGGGTTGGAGAATAAATTATTCATATTTGGGGTATGTGGCTGTCTCAAAAATGTCATCCATTTTAGATAAAATAGGAAGACATATAAATTATTTGATAGTGTATCAGCCATTTCCAATGTTTTTTTCCCCCATGTCCTTTATATTTCATGCCATTTGAAAAAATAATCTCCCTTGGTACCAGCCCTAGCTAAAGAACATTTTTTTAGAAAATAGAAATTACTAACTATTCCTTGCATTTTCAACTTCTCTTGATCTTTGCATTTGGAAGATAACACTCTCTAGGGAGCTTTGAAGATATTAATAGAAGTGAGAATGCATGGATGCTTCTGCAACAAATTCCCGAGGAAGGTTTTTCCAGATGTGGAATGCCATGGGGAGTCTATCTGGCTTGGATAATTGACAGCTGCCAGCCTGTAATCTTCTGTGCCAAATTGGGGCTGCAGCTGCAGAAGGCAACACAACAGCTGGGCTGCTGGGAGCACGTCCCTGCACAAGGCACAGCTCTGCCCCCACAGCCATCTTGAGGGGCCTCGCCCAGGGAAGCAGGTGCACTACTCTGGGAAGGGAAGGAAGCCTGCAGCTTCCACCTGGTAGGTGAGAGAGAGGAAACGCCTTCACTCATTTCACTCAAACAGGCTGCAGTTGGATAATTGGGGATTCACTTTTTATTCCATTGACTTTTTAGCATTTTATTTTATTTTTTAAATTTTTATTAGTGCATAATAGTTGTACATATTTGGGGGTACATGTGATATTTCAATACAAGCATAAAATGTGTAATGATCAAATCACAGTAATTGGGGTATCCATCATCTTAAACATTTCTCATTTCTTTGTATTAGGAAACTTCCAATTTCACGCTTCTAGTTATTTTGAAATATACAATGAATTGTTGTTAACTGTAGTCACCCTATTGTGCTACTGAACACTAGATCGTATTCCTTCTATTTAACTGTATTTTTGCACCCATTAACCAATCCCTGTTTATCCCCCTTCCCTACTCCTCTTCCCAGCATCTGATAGCCACATTCTACTCTCTGTCTCAATGAGATTAATTTGCTTTGGCTCCCACAAATGAGTGAGAACACGCAAGATTTGTCTTTCTGTCCTGGTTTATTTCACTTAACATACTGTCCTCCAGTTCCATCCATGTGGTTGCAAATGAAAGGATTTTATTCTTTTTTACGGCTGAATATTCCATTGTGTGTACATACCATGTTTTCTTTGTCCATTCACGCACTGATGGACACTTAAGTTGATTCCAAATCTTGACCATTGTGAATAGTGCTGCAGTATCCATGGGGGTGGAGATATCTTCGGTATATTGATTTCCTTTCTTATGGATATATACGCAGCAGTGGGATTGCTGGATCACATGGTAGTTATATTTTTAGTTTTTTGAGGGACCTCCATACTATTTTCCATAGTGGCTGTATTAATTTACATCCCTAACAACAATATGAGAGCAACTTTAGCATTTTAATCTGAAATTCTTTAGGAACCGGTTCTTAAAATGAGGCAGGACCATAAAGCAAAAGGACTGAAGATATCAGCCCAACAGAGGCTGGGCACGGTGTGGCTCCTCCACTTACTGACTGTTAAGCCTTACCCCCAAACCATCTTAATAGCCTTCGGACCCTCTCTCATTGCCTGGTATCAGGTATGATAATACCACTTGTCCTACCTACTGCACAGGCTTATTCTGGGATCAGAGAAATTAATGTAAGTGCTTTGTCCATTGTAAAACCAATTTAAATAGAAGATACAGATGAATTGAGAAAGAGTCCCTGGCATGTAAGATCTCTGCCCTTCTAATTATCTGCCTTTTTGGACCTATGGCCTAGATTGTAAATGCCTCCTGATGATAATAATAATAAGAGCTATCATTCGTTGCATACTTTTTACATGCCAAGTATTGAGCTAAATGCTTTGTGGGCGTTATTTTATTTAATCCTCATGATACCCTTGCTGGTTGGTACTCCTGTTGCTTCAGTTCACACCCAGGAGTAATAACTGGCTTCCGAACCCTGCATACTCTTCTGGAAAAGCCCTTGTACTTCCTTTCAGACTGCCTTCTAAACGAAGGATCTACATTCACCATTTTCAGTTGACATTTTAAAAAATGGCCTAAAATAGAAGACACAGATGAATTAAGAAAGAGCCCTTGGCATGTATGATCTCTGGTTATCAATGGTTGAGTCATTTTTTAACGTTTGAGAGTAGCATAAGGCTAGACATCATAACCCATTCTACTAAGTGAAGTATCTCAAGAATGGAAAAACCAGCACCACATGTACTCACCAGCAAATTGGTATTAACGGATCAACACCTAAGTGGACATATAGGAGTAACATTTATCGGGTGTCGGGAGGGTGGGAGGGGGGTGGAGGGGAGGGGTGTATACAACCACAACGAGTAAGATGTTCAACGTTTGGGGGATGGACATGCTTGAAGCTCTTACTCAAGGGGGGAGGGGGGGCATGGGCAATATAAGTAACCTTAACACTTGTACCCCCATAATACGCTAAAATAAAATAAAATAAATTAAAATTAAAATTTAAAAAAAAAGGGCTAGACATCATAGAATGCAATAGTGGTTACTGGGCAAGCAGAGAAACAGACAGAGAGAGAGCACACCACACTGGAAAGAGAGAAGGAGAGACTAGGAGGAGGAGGGAGAAAGACAATTCACGATTGAGAGAAAAAGACATCATTTATTGTTTCTGATTAAAAAAATACTGATTCTGTGAAATGTATTTGTATTTATAAATCTCATCTAATATTTTCCATGCAGATAATCCTTAAAAGCATATAATTACTTAATGGGCTTTTGATGCTCCTAGTGCAGGAGATTTGGAGCTACATGATCTTGATAATCTTTGTAAAAGATTAGAAGAGGCTTAAAGTGAGACAATTCCCAGGGTTTCAAAGCTTTGCTGGACAGAAATGATTAAACTTGAGTTGGGGGTGGAAAAGGTAAGAAGAAGTAGAATGAGAAGAGGATGGAAATGGATGAAATGGCTTCAGAAAATACTGTCACCCACAGCTTCCCTTTTAGTCAGCTTTCTCATCTTTAAGTGGCGAGTGCATTTTGACTTTGGCTGTGGGAGGTCCTTGCCTGACCCCAACAGCAAGTACACAAGAGTTCAAGGCCCTGGTCCCTGTCTGCATCTAGTGAAAGCCCTCTGGGTTTGCTCCCGGTCCTGTTACGTAAACCGGTAATGATTAAATATATTTTCACTGGCAGCTCTTTCAACACAGAACTTTCTGGTTCTAGAGTGTACTATAAAGTTGGACAATTTTGCAATTCGAAAATGTTCCAAGTCCCTTTCCGTTTCTCAGAAGCTCCCTGGGTTGGGTGTCCCTTCAGCTGGGTGCCTCCTAAGAGCCCTGAAGGTGAATCCTGCCTGGGAACCTGAGTCTGACCAGGTCACTCAGGAGAATTTTCGGTTTGGTAGAAAATCAGGTTCTTTCTGTCCAGGCCAACAATCAAGTTTGAGGTTAAGAAATAACATTTATAAGGAAGAAATAGAGAGTGGCTTCTTTTGCAGAATCAGTTCTTAACGTTTCAGATGTTGATTATCCAGTGCTGTGCATTATATAGGGCTTTTGTTGCTCTGCTTTCCTTGGTGGCTTTTGCCTTTTCTCATCACACATTCTCATCACCTCTAAAAAAACAGGCAAAGTAAGAGACATGAATTAAAACTGGGGTCTGATCATTTTGCTGCTAAGGAGCAGCTTCTGGAGGGCAGGGAGGGAGCATTTCTTTTTCATTCACCCTTGAACTTTTCTCCCCACCAGCACTGCATACAGGCGTCTAGCAGGAGCTCGGTGATGGTGCTTTGTAGGTGGGTTAGGTGCAGGTGAATGTTTCACTATGATTCCAGGGGAGAGCTGGAGAGAGGCCTCCAGCTTTGTTTGCAAGGAGGGGTTCTGAGTCCCTGGAACATGCAGGGAGTGTGGCTTTGGTGTCAGTCATAGTGTCCTTCACACAAGGAGGGGGGCAGTTGATCTGTAGCTTGCTGCCCGCTGGTTGATGCATTGGCATCTCCTGCCCCACACCACCGACGTGGGCTTCAGCACAGTCTTGAGAGTCCAGACTCGGGGTGGTTTCTGATGCCCCAGCTCTAGACTCGCCTCCCTCCCGTTGTCAATCCATAGAAGTGCATAAGTGCGTCTATCTTTGTTGATTGATGGTCCGACCAGAAATGGCAGTCTTCACACGCATCTGGACGATGGCTGGTTGAGAGCCGAGGGGCTGAGGAAGGCCATTCTCTCTGCCTTGCCAGGGAAAACACACAACGCTGAACCTCCTGGACCCCAGTCATGAGTAGCATAAAGACAATTTAATAGCAAGGATTCGGGGCAAAGCAGGTAATGAGGCTACTAAGGAGAGAACTAAGGCCAACATCAAGCAGGTGGTGAGTTTGAAGCAGATGGATACTTGGCTGCGGAGCTGGAGAAGGGGGGAATGCTTCTATTGGGCAGAAAAGAAAATTACCAGGTCCTTCTAGGTCAATCGGTCTCAAATTTTTTGGCCTCAGGACCTCTTTATTTTCTTAAAAAGGATTGAGGTCCCCAAATATTTTTCATATTATTATATAATCAATCAATATTTATCATAGTAGATTAAAATTGAGAAATTAAAAAAAATAATTTACCAATTTATTTCAAACAATATGCCTATTGTATCTTAACATACATTTTTAAAAATAAATTTTATTGTGTATCTTTGAGGGTTACAACATGACATTATGTGATACACATAGACAGTAAAATGGTTACTCTAGTGAAGCAGATTAACATATATGTCACCTCACATGGTTACTTTTGTGTGTGTGACAAGAGCTGCTAAAATATACTTGTTTAACAAAAAACCCTAATACAGTGCAAATTTTATTAACTTTAGTCCTTGTGTTGTACATTAGATCTCTAGAATTGTTCATCCCTCATATTTGCTATTTTGCATCCTTTGACCTTCATCTCCCCATCTCCTCTCCCCTACCCTCAATACATGGTAACCATTGTTTCATTCTCTATATATTTGAGCTCTTTTATTCCACAAAGAAGTGACAACACCCAATATTTTTCTTTCTGTGTCTGGCTTATTTCACTTGGCATAATGTCCTCTAGGTCCATCAATGTCATGGCAAAGGGCAGCATCTCCTTTTTAAAGAATGAATAATATTCTATTCATATACATACATATATATGTATCTCTCACATTTTATTTATCCATTTGCCCATTGAAGATATCTTTACAAGGCAGTGACCTCATCTCCTTTGGGTATATACCCAAAAGAGGGATTGCTGGGTCATATGGTAGTTCTGTTTTTAATTTCTTTAGGGACCTATGCACTGTTATCCATAATGGCTGCACCAATCTACATTCCCATTAACAGTGTACTAGGTTTCCCTTTTCTCCACACCATCGCCAAACATTTGTTATCTCTTGTCTTTTTGATAAATTATTTTGTACTAAAGAACAGTATTTTCCAGAATAGTGTTATTGTTTTACTTTGCTGCAAATCTCTTCAGTGCCTGTCTTAATGGGAGATGGTTGGATTTCATATCTGCTTCTATATCTCATCATTGCCATATCATGTCATGCACTTTCTGGAAAACTCCACTGCACACTTGAGACAGCATGAGAGTAAACAAGTCAAATAGTGTCTCAGTATTATTATGAAGACAGTTTTGACCTCTCAGACCCCCTTTAAAGGATTCAAGGACTTCCAAGGTTCCCTAGACCATGCTTAGAAAACTGCTTCTCTAGGCGCAAACTCCCTGAAACTTGCGTTTAACATGTGGCCATCTTATATGATGACATTTCTGCTTTAGCACAAAGTGGGCACAGTGAGCCAAGCAAGTAATCCTTTTATGGCTTTTGGCATTTGAATAGTGCATATGAACATCAGAGAGACGAGCAAGAATAAGATTGACATTGAATGTCCTGTTATGCAGTGTGGCCAAGCTCTTGCTCATAGACTGTCAACAAGATCATCCAGAGAGTGAGACGGGCTCCTCTCCACGTTTCTCAACGTGTGAGCTTCAAATTGCATGCGCTCCACTTAGCCTGGACAAAACATCAGTTTTTCCTCTTCACAATTACCAAAAGGTTTATAAGAGAGGAGCACCTGTTCCAAGTCCCTCTGAGCTTCCTGTTTCCAGTGCCCAAGGGCAGCTTAAGTCTGTTTTTTAACTGACCAATAACTGGGCAGTTTACCCAACTCATCTGCTACTTCCTGGATGCAGAATCATCTCAATCACAATCCCTTTTTCCTGCACTCATCAAGACAGTGGCTGAGCTATGACACTAGCCGATGAGCATGAATGGAAAGCAGTGATTTACGAGGATGGTGGGTCAGTTTCACTCAGCATCAGACTCTGCCTGCTGCAGGAATGACAGTGCAATGGATACAGCCGTTCTTCAGCCAACGCGCAGATCAAAGAGAGCCTGTTGAAAACACCAAACAAAACACATTTTGCTGTTGTTCTCATGCAGGAACACAATTTTTAATGAAGCTAGAAGAATATTCAGCTTTGTTCTCTGTCCTTTGGGAGAACTACGTGCATCAGTGCTCTAACCGCTCCGGAGCTGGCAGAAGGATGGTGTCTGTGGGTTCCCTTACAATTATGGAAGTTTACAGTGAGGAGAGTTAGAGACACCATAGTGCAGGAAAGGGTGTGTTTGTGTGTGTGTTGTGCTTGTGGGAGAGAGCTGCAGGGTGGGGAGTGTATCACCATAGCAAGGCCCCTCATCCTGGCCCCTCATCTCTTTGTCCCCCGTAAACTTAACTGTAGCACTCAGGCAGAACACAAGGAAATTGGAAAGCCAGTGCTGTCTATGAGTTCCCTGTGACCTGGGTAGTTACTTAACCTCTCTGGATCTCAGTTTCCTCATCTGTAAAACAGGTGTAACAATAGTGTCTGTCTCATAGGGCTCATGTTAGAGAAATGAAAAGGTAGTATACATATAATCTTCTTAAAACAGTGTATAACACATAAAAAGCACAAAATAAATGTCAGACACTATTATTATTATTGGCATCTGAAACATGGTTTCCTCATCTGCAAAGTAGGATTTTCTAGGTTGGTGTAGGGCTTAAGTTAAAAAATATATGGTCACGTCTTGGAGAAAATGTCAAGTGCCATTAAAAGTGATGCCCTATATTTTGGAGGCAAGTCAAAAGTACAGTTTAAATTTGTACCTGAGTATTTTTCCACGTATAAGTCCTTGAACAGTAACCCATGATTATCTCTACTGTTTTGAAAGCAGGGTAGTTCTTTTTAAAGGAAAGAATATATAATAACCAGAGCAGGAACAGCAATATAATTGCAACTAGTAATAGCATTTGCTAATATCTGTGGAGAGTTTATCTTGTGCCAGCACTGAGCTAAGTACTTGGTATGTAATATACCATCTCACTCCTCACCACAGCCCTTTGAAGGAGGCACTACGTATCATTATTCCCAGTTTGCAGATGAGGAAAGTGAGGTCACTCAAGGCCACTCAGGCAGCACATGGCTGGGCCAGGACTGAGCCCAGGCAGGCTGATTCCGGAGTCACCCCTCCCCAGTGCAATAGCAGGGCTGTTGGTCCAGTGGGAGAGGGGAGGGGATTGCATAGCAGATTGAGATAGCAGATCACAGTGTCATGCTCTGCAGGCGACAGAGTTTGGCATGCTTTTTAGGTAATACAATTGATGTTTTATCATGAGTATTTGGGGGGAGGAGGTGGTTGTTTCCTAGTGAGTAAATCGTTGACTTTAGGTGGGAGAGACCAAATGCAAGACTCTTAAGAGCTCTCTAAGGACAATGTAAGGAGGGGGCTGGGACCGAAATCCACAGGGTCTTTCTGGAGGAGTAGAGAACTTAGAAAGAGGTGTAACCTGGCAGAGCCTTGGGTGAGGCAGAACTTTAGTGGGGTGTAAAGGGATGAAGTTTTGCTCAGGTTGACTGGAGGCTGTCCCATGGGGCCTGAGTGTTGTTTCCATGTCTCTATCCAAGGCTATTTGGTGGAACAAGAAGATGCCACAGCAGGCATAACTAGCTATTTCCGGGAAGGCTATATAACTTAGTCATATAAAGTGAGGGTTTAGGGTCAGAGAGACCTGAATTTTTTTTTTTCTGAGACAGAGTCTCACTCTTCGTCCAGGGTAGAGTGCCATGGCATCAGCCTAGCTCACAGCAACGTCAAACTCCTGGGCTCAAGCAATCCTCCTGCTTCAGCCTCCCGAGTAGCTGGGACTACAGGCATGAGCCACCATGCCCGGCTAATTTTTTCTATATATTTTTAGTTGGCCAATTGATTTATTTCTATTTATAGCACAGACGGGGTTTTGCTCTTGCTCAGGCTGGTTTTGAACTCCTGACCTTGAGCGATCCTCCCGCCTCGGCCTCCCAGAGTGCCAGGATTACAGGCGTGAGCCACCATGCCCAGCCCCACCCAAATTTGAATCTCAGTTCTGCCACTTAAAAGCTATGTGCTTGTGCAAGTACTTAATTTTCCGGGTCTTCATAGGCTGGTTGTAAAGATTAAATAAGAAACTGCATGTAAACAGATCACTTGGCACTTTGCGAGCCACTGGTAAATGGAAGCCATTATTATCGTTGTTATCATTATAATTAGATCTTCCCACTGGCTGATTCCTGTATTTTCCAGTTGTGCTGAGGGGCTGGCCTTTAATTGTGGCTTGACCTCCAGCTATTTTAGATCGTTATGTGTGATGCCAGTTTTAGGTGCAGGACCCCACAGGTGGAGGCTTGCTGGGGTGCTAAGCCTCTCTTCCTTATAGATGAATAAACAGCGGTTTAAGTTCAGGGTGGTATTGGCCAGGCTTTCTTGCTTGACCCTATTCTAGTGCAAGCCTTAAAAGCGCATGCAGAAAGGAACAGCCAACTATAAGCAGTCATAGCCCTGGCTCCACTGAGGAAGGCCGTGGCTTACCATTCCCTGATCTGGTGAGTTACCACACCCTGCCAGAGTTCTTAAGAACACTGATCAGGCGGTTGAGGGGCCACACATCTTCCTACCAGATAGGACAGCTTACCAACTTTGAACAAGACCCAGGCCTGTGTCTGGGAAATGCAGGGACCACCCTCTGCTCCATGCAGACCATTAGCTGAGCAAGGAGCAACCAAGAATTTGGCAGCATGCCTTTCACTCTTTCATCGAGTGGTCAAGGCACGGATATCTTTGGAACATCTCCAGGGGCCGGATTGTCTGCCCAAGGGAGAAGTCCTCTGTGTACAGCAGGCCCGAGCCCCCTTGTGTCGCCTGGGTACGAGTTGATGTGAAACCCGGATCGGCGCAGAGACAGGACAAAGGTGGGCAGCGAGCAGGCGTCTGCAGAGCAGGTATCGGGTGTGCGTAAATGTGCCACAGCCCCGGTGTGTGATCCAAGCCGCAGCGTTTGGGGTTCAGTATCAAGGTCTCTAATGAGCAGCAGAGCCTCGCAGGGAGGTAATCGGTTGTGAGCCAGAATGTGAGCCAGGCTCCAAAGCTGTGAACCTTGGCAAGCGTGGGGAGACGTGGGCAGAGCTCAGCTCTCCTGAGCCACACACCGACCTGCCCACACAGGTTGGTAGTTTGGTCATCACACGCGTGTGGTGCATTTTCCCAGCAGCGTCTTCAAGGTGTTGCTCAGCTCCTGACACCAGTGTCCCCCTTCGGGCCCTGCGTGTGCCAACCCCGACAGCGTCTCCAGCCCCGTCAGCTGCTCTAAGCCGTGATGGCGCCAGCCTCTCAGCCCAGCTCTACCCCAGCCTTAGTTTAGCCCCTATTTCTCAAGTGTAGTGGTAGACCAGGCACAATGGGAAAGCTCTACACACATTCTCTCCTTTAACCCTCCCAAGAACCTTGTGAGGGAGGTGCTGTTGTTATCCCCATTTTACAGATGGAGAAACTGAGGTATAAAGCGGTTGCGTTGTGCACAGTCATACAGCTAGTACGTGGCAGAGTGCGGATGGAGATGAGGCCTGTCTTTCCCCAAAGCATCAGCTCTGAACCACCTTCTCTGTGACGCGTTCAGCTGAGATGGAAACTTTACAACCTGTTCAGCTGCTTCTCAGAGTTGCTGCATCAGGCTGGAGCAGTGGTTTGCAACCTTCACTGCCCATTGAAATCACCTAGGAAACTTTAAAAAGTACTTATGCCTGGGTCTGGCACCAGAGATTCTGATTTCGGTTGAGCTGAGGTGCAGCCTGGGCATTCACCAGACCGGGGCTTGGCCAGCGTTTTCTGTAAAGGGCAGATAGTACCGAGTTTAGGCTTTGCAGGCCATATGGTCTCTGTTGCAACTACTCAACTCTGCCTTGTAGAGCAAAAGCAGCTGTGGACTATATGGAAATGAACGAGCGTGGCTGTGTTCCAGCAAAACTTTATTCACACAAACAGGTGGCTGGCCGGAGTTGGCCCGTGAGCCGCAGTTTGCCAACGCCGGATCAAGTCAGGCAGCTCATTAGTAGGTTCTGTCCACCGCCAGTGAGAGTAGAATTCATCCTGCTTCTGTGGATCTGGTGTCTGTGGTGTCTTGGGAGAGCCCCGGGCCCCTCTTGCCTTCCAAACCACCACCTTCCTGCAGGATGAGCAGGCGTGGCCCGGTCTCTGTGACTGAGCGTCTACACGGCCTCTGTGTTATGGAGGACCCCAGCTCCCCGCTGGGCTGGAAATCCTGCCACGAACCGCCACCTGTTTGGCGGGGGTCCTGTCTGGCTTGCTGGCCCTCCCCCATGAGGCGTTAAAATTGGCCCCCTTGGTCTTGGCTGGTGGCCAGGTCCTCTGATTAGAAGGATCAGCTGGACCCGTGAGGCTGCCACCTGTTTGCCAAAGAGGACTGCCCTTCGTAAGCACACCCCCTCTTGCTGCCCCCTCCCCAGGCTCGTCCCCCTCCAGAGCCAGTCCCCGGGGAGGTCTGGTTCCCACCCCTTCCTCACCCCGGGCCTTGCTTCCTTTTCTTTCCAACTGACCTTCCATGCCTGGCTCGTGCTTGTTGCTTGGGCGATAGCATCATTCTCCCCCGAGGGGTTCGGCATATCGATTTTATTTTATGGAATATTAATGAAGCATTCCTGAAATTGTGGGTTGTGACTATTTACAAAGTCAAAAGGGCAACTGGAAAACAAAGCTGCTGAATTGCTATTGGGGATTGGGATGATGCCCCAACCCCCTAAAAATAGAGAAATCAAGGCATGCTTTCCTTATCTTCCCTCACATGGCCACTGTCCTTGGTAATGGGTTGTAGAAACACCACAAAAAAATGCCAGACCGAAAGAAAACTGTTACTATCGATGGCACTTAAGATAGTAACAGTTCATGTGCACAAAGTGTCTTTATAAGTGAGCTGTTTAGAGGTTGGAATGCATTTGCTCAACAAACAGTTATTGAAGCCTGAATTTGTTCCATATGTCAGGGATAAGGCTCCTGCCCTCGCCAGGGAGGGACCATCATGTAAACAGATAACTGCAAGATGGTATTCTAAGTACTGTACTAGAGGCGTGTGCACAGTTCTGGGTGTGCCAGGCTGGAGTGCAAGGCTGAGGTGTCAGGGAAACTTCTCACGGGGGTGGGTGAGAGGTGAGCTTGGTTGAATGGAGCTCCCCAGATGGAAAACAGGAAGAAAGGCATTTCTGGGTAGAGGGACCATCCTGTCACCGGCCGGAGCAGGGCGAGTGTGGGACTGGAGTGTGTGCTTCGTGGCGGGGAGTGGTGCCAGTTGCGTCTGGACGGTGGCTAAGGGATTTGTAAACTGTTCTGGAAGCTCCGACTTTCCTGGCTGATATGGACCGATAGAAGCATCTTAGAGAAATGCCGTCGAATCTGTTTTAGAAAGATGATTCTAGCAGCAGTGGGGATCCTGAATGAGTGTGGTGAGTAAGGAAAGGAGCAGAGGTGCTATTTAGGAGGCTGTTGTCAGAATCAAGAGGCTCCTAGGTGAGGAAGCAGAAGCTGGGATGGGTAGGACAGGGCACAGAACTGATTGGATGATGAAGGTGAGTGAGAAAGTGTTCTTTGATTAAAAATATAGAAGAAGGAGTCGTGTTTCATTTATTTGTTTAAGACAGAGTCTCACTCTGTTGTCCCGGGTAGAGTGCAGTGGCATCATTGTAGCTCACTGAAACTTCAAACTCCTGCGCACATAGTGTCATGCCTAAGTAGCTTGTGCATCAGGGTGTCAGCTGACAACTTCTGGTGCCTGGGCACTGGGTGCTGGGAAGGTCCAGGAGTCCCTCCCAGCCTCCTGCATAAACAATGGAGAGACAGTCGTGTTGACGTGGCAGTGGCATGATAGAACGGGTCAGGATGGAAACAATGACCTCACCTGGTTTTGACAGCACTGAAGATGTAACTGATAATGCGTGTCAGCTCATTTGTCCATACAAGCTATGTTCATTGCTACTGGTTCTTCTGTTTGTTTTGAAAACTCTATTTCACGTTGGAGTTTGGCATCAAGTAGGAGAACTCATGCTAATTAAGTAGATTCATGGTTGTCTCCGATTGAGATAGTGCTGCCATTCAGTTCAACAGATTGCGACTGGCACATCTCAATTTAATGAAGGACATTTCTACTGAGTACCTACTACGTGCAGAGCACAGTGCTGAAATGGGTCATGTTTTGAAATACTGTTGACAGCCACAGCTGTGTTGGCTGTTTCTGCTACTTTGGCAGACTGAAAGTGCTTTGCCTTTTTCCTTTGCTAGCAAGCCATTATATTTTTCATTGACAAACTGTGTTGCAAACCAGGGATGATTCACTTTGCATAAGAGAAGAGTTCCCGAAAATTATTTTTGAAAATGAATTGATTTAGGTGAATACTTTTTTTACTGTACTGGTGGATTTTTCTTTTTTCTTTTTTTTTGAGACAGAGTCTCACCCTGTTGCCCAGACTAGAGTGCCGTGGCATCAGACTAGCTCAGAGCAACCTCAAAATCCTGGGCTCAAGTGATCCTCCTGCCTCAGCCTCCCAAGTAGTTGGGACTACAGGCATGCACCACCAAACCTGGCTAAATTTTCTATTTTTAGTAGAGACAGGGTCTCACTCTTGCTCAGGTTGGTCTCGAACTCCTAAGTTCAAGTGATCCTCCTACCTCGGCCTCCCAGAGTGCTAGGGTTATGGATTTTTCTATTAAAGGAAATTCTGATGCTGAATTGTTTTGAAAAGCAAAATATTATTTTCTGATTTATCTGTTTGGTAAAGGAGAATTTTTTTACCTAAAGGGAAAATAGGCCAAAATTTAATAACTTTAGGAATCTGAAACAATACCAAACACAGACTTTAAATAAATATTTTTAAGAGCCTATAAACAATACATACTAACAAAAAGAACCAATGTCATGAAGATTACGTGATAGAACGTGTGCTGATCTGAAGGAAAGGCAGAGCTTCATTCTCTGGCAATGGCTATAATGGCCAATCTTCTGGTGTAAAAGATGGGGATCATGAGGGAAGCAACAGAGAAAGAGGAAAAAGACTGAAGAAGAAAAGAAACACGGAGATCAGGAAAGATAATAGCAGGTGGTGGATATCCGAAGAGGCAGAGGAAATTAAAGCCAAATGGTGAAAGTGACAGCAAGGAGGAGAGCTGGCCAGCAGGAGAGAAGAGAGATGCCCCCTCTTCATGAATCTGTGCCATCTGACCCATCCTGCTCGAAAGCACATTGACCACAGGATGCCTGATCTGCACTGGATTCTGCCATTCCTCAGGGTACCATGTTTTACTGCATAGCAATAACTTACAACTTTTGCTGGGTGCTTACACTGTTCCATGTGCTTTGTGCATTAACTCACTTAACCCTCATAACAACCCCTTGAGGAATCATAGATGAAGTAACTACCGGTACGTTGCAGAGAGCCTGAGAAGCTCGCACCAGGGCAGAAGCTTTGAATGGAAAAGCTTGTGTGATTGGTAGGATTCTAAGATTCGCAGCCCTTGGTGTACAAACCTATAGAATCTTCTTTCTTTCAGTGTGGACAGAACCTGCAAAGATGATGGGATTTCACCCTCTTGACTAGGTGACATTATATAGCAAGGAGAAAGAGCTTTTTGCAGATATTTATAGTAAGTCATGTCCCTAAGCAGTTGATTTGGGGTTAGTTAATTAAAAGGGAGATTGTCTTGGGTGGGCCTGACCTAAATAGGTGAGCTCATTAAAAGAGGGCCCAGGCCTTCCCTAAAGAAAGAGAACGGAAACAGGAGAGTCTTCTGCTGACCCTGAAGAACCAAACAGCCATGTTGTGAACAGCCTTATGGAGGGGGCCATGTGGCAAGGAGCTGAGAGAGGCATTAAGGAGCTGAGTGTGGTTCCTGGAGCTAGCCAACAGCTAGCAAGGAAGTGAGGACCTCAGTCATCAGCCTCAGGAAAATGAATTCTTCCAACAACCACATGAGTTGGGAAGAGGACCGTGAGCTCAAGAAAGAAACACTGTCCTGACACTGTGATTTCAGCCTGGGAGACCCTGACCAGAGGACTCAGTTACACTTGGTCTTCAGACCTACAGAAGCTGTGAGTCAGTGAGTACTGGATGCCATTTTAACCTGTTGGGTTCATGTCCATTTGTTCTGCAGCAATGAAAGTGAATGCAGTAGGATCTGAACTTCCTGGTTCTGGCTGCAGAATGCACATGCTTCACCCTGACTCTAGTCTACCTCTTCAGAGAAGTCCTTGCAAAGTCACAAAATCCTGGAACTTCAGGGTTGAATGGGGACCTTTGAGAGCATCCATTCCAGTGCCTTAAGAAAAGGTTACCTTCACAGCAGGTGCCACGGGGTGAGCAGGCTGGGGAGCTGGGAATGTGGGAGCAGGAAGCTCTACCATAGTGGAGCCCCACACTCTCAGCTGCTTCTGCTCCTTGCTAAATTTTTCTTTCTGTTTTCTGGGCTGTTCCTTTGGAAAGTCTTCTTTCTGTTGGATTAAATTCTGACTCCCTTTAATTTCCACTGTTTGGCTAAGTCCAGCCATAGATGGTACATGGGAGAAATGGAACCCTTTCTTCACAGGACAACTTATCACATCATTAAAGACAATTCTCAGGTTTCATGGAATCCCTCTAATTTTCTAGACAAAACATCTCTATGCTCTCACAGGAGTTTCCAGTTCCTTCCCTCCTACTGAAATTCTGTTTGCCTCTGTTTCTTTTAGAGTAAGTTCAGGAGCTAAGCACAAAATTTTGGTGTGGTCTTTTTCACATAAAATGCAACAAGCCTAGAATAAGCCACAGTCTAAATATTCTGTTTCCATCAATGCAGCATTAGACCACATTCGCTTTTTGGCAACCGCAGTGCAGTGTTGACTCATACTGCATGCATAGTCAACCAAAACTCCTTTTCTTTTTACACATGTGACTGCTAAGGTATGTCTCCACAGTCGTGTACTCGTGTGTGTTTATTTTAACCTGAATACAGGCTTACCATCCATCACCGTTATGTCTCACCAGCGATCTGGTTCATGTCTCAGATGATCCTGATTATGTCAGACAACAATCTTGCCCTTCTTTCTAGCATCATCTCCACTCTCAATTTGATAAGTATGCCATAAATATCCTCATTGGAGTTATTGACAGAAGTTTGGAACTGGATGGGGCTGAGGTCAGAGCCCTCTGGCACCATACTGACCATTCCCAGTGTTTGTGTCCTTTAAACAGTTACAAACCCAACTATTATTTATTGTATCATCTAGTGGCAGTCATCCAACCCATAAAGGTACTACCAGAAACATAATGAACTATTGCCTGGCATCCAAGTACAAGGTCCCGAGTCCATTTCTCTGACCTCCCAAGCCAGGAGGTCACAGTAGCTCCTCCTGAATGCTCACAAACACTTTGTAGCCTCTTTTCCAGGTTGTACATCATACCCACCCATCTATAATTTGTTCCTCCTTAGATAAACATTTCCCCCGAGACTCCATTCTCTCTCATCTTTTTTTTTTTTTAGACTCCTGTGGGAAAAGATAAAGACTACCTAAGGGATAATCGTGAACTGAACCTTGGGGTACCTAAGCGATCGTGGTAGGGCTCATCTTTATTTCAGAGGAGTCTCTCCTAGGTATCTTGTCATAAGAAGTAGGGCAGGGCTCTGGTGCAAACATCAGAATGAGTTGTGGGGTGCAGTGGGAAGTCAGGTCTATGTGTGGGGATGGGGTATTGGGGAAGATGAAGGGGTAAAGCTGAGTATGCTTGTGAGGTTTCCACGGGGCCAAGGTGAAGCTAGTGTTTTGATGGCATCTCCCTTTCTTTTGCTCGTCTTTTCTCCCTTTCTCCACCAGCCATGCCTTACATGAAAGCAGGGAAGAGGAGAAATAAGACCTGCTTCGTAAAGTGGGGGGCATTATTCTTGACAGCATTAGGGACAACCTCTGCTCCATGTGAGATCTTGGGGTAGATGACTCTCAGATCCACCCTAAAGGGAAGATTCTGTGATCCCACAATTCTTTGAGAAGTCATAAAGCCCATATGAGTGGGCTTGGTGGAGATGGTCCACAAGTGTAAATAAATCACAACTGTCCCATCTTGGTTCATTTTTTCATATACTTTTCTGCTTTATTCACACTCATTTATACAAAATGAAATTTGCCAGGAGTCTTATAGGGTTCCTATATTACCTGAAGACCAAGAGCTTCTATTCCATCATTGAAAAAGAAATATTTTGATTGTTGTGGTGAAGTTTGACAGTGTAGTGTTCCCCTGTTGCTTTTACTGCCTAGTCTTCATTCATCATCTCTGATAACTGCCCCAGTTTCTTGGGGGACAGGAGTCCTATTCTCCTACTGTACCTTTATTCCTCCTATTTCTGGTGTAGTTCCCTCTGCACGCTGCTTGGTGGGGTACGCAGCTTGGACCTGGCCAGTCAGAACATCAGATTCTCCCATGTTTGGTTTAAGCCGATGGGGAGAAAAGAGACTTTTGCTGGGGTTCCTAGAAAAGGGACTCTTGGTTTTTTCATTGAACTTGGAGTTCTCAGGCTTTGAAGTTCAAGCTATTTCAGCTCCCTTGCTCCCAGGAGGGGAGAATCTGAAAGAAAATGGCACCAAGAAAGAGGAAGTGGAAGTCGGAGATAGAACAAAATTGGATTGTGATGGCATGAGGAGGCAATGATTAAAATCTAGACTCTGGAGCCAGACCACAGGGTTTGAATTGTTCTGCCATTTACTAATGTGGTCACTCTGAACGAGTTAGTCTCTGCGCCTCAGTTTCCTCATCTGTGAAGTGGGATTGTTAAAATACCTACTCACAGTTGTTGTGAGGATCAGTGCATTATGTGAAATGCTGAAAACAATAGCCAGCATTTGGTATATACCACACAAATGTTAGTCAGCATTTGAGCCATACATATGTCAAGGCATACATACCTATAATGAGACCCACCTCTTGATTTGTTTTTCAAATTTAAGAACAATAAATTCTCTTTTGCATTAGGCAATTTAGTTGTGTTTTTTGTCACTTAACCGAAGGAATCCTAACTAGTAGACTCATTGAAATCAAATTCTTATTCAGTTTTAAATTTTATCTTCCTGATGATATTATGATAAAAATGATGACATTATGATAAAAAATAATCCAAAATTAGATATTCTTTTCCAGATTATTGTCCGATGGTGAGCATGATCTTGGAATAGGCTAATTCCCTTCTCCTTCCTGTAATCTTGGTTACATTTGTCTGAAATTTACTCTCCCACATTTGCTTAAAAAATACTGCATGTCATAATTATCTAAGGAAACTCTGAACATTGCAATTAGATTTTCATAACAAGCACATACTTTATCCCCAATTTATGTAATATTTCGAAACGAGAATATCATAAAAAGATTTTTAAAATAAAATATAAATAATAAAAATAAATATATTAAATATAAATAAAAATTTTAAAAACACACCCTGAATGGGGAGGGTGGATAGTTGGCTGGAGCTATGGGTAGGAATGGGGAGGAAAATGTGGGAGTATACATTGGACTCAGCGACTACTTGGCTATGTGTGGTCTTGGACAAGTTGATTCTTGGTTTCCTGGTCTGTAAAACAGGCAGGATCAGGATGAGCTGAGTTTCTCTCCTTTTTTTTTTTTCTTAAATAGGCAGTATTCAATAACCTATCCTTCTTTATTAATTGTGAACTGTGTAAGACCTTTATTTATTTATTTATTTTTGAGACTGAGTCTCACTCTATTGCCTAGGCTAGAGTGCAATGGCATCAGGCTAGCTCACAGCAACCTTGAACTCCTGGGCTCAAGTGATCCTCCTGCCTCAGCCTTCCCGGTAGCTAGGACTACAGGCATACACCACCATGCCTGGCTAATTTTTTCTATTTTTAGTTGCCTAGCTAATTTCTTTCTATTTTTGGTAGAGACAAGGTCTCGCTCTTGCTGAGGCTGGTCTCAAACTCCTGACCTCAAGCAATCCTCCCACCTGGGCCTCCCTGATTGCTAGGATTACAGGCATGAGCCACCACACCTGGCCAAGAACTTTCTTAAGCACCTTAAATAATATATTTCATTTTCTCTGTGGTTGAAATGATGGAAAAGAACTTAGGAAAATGACACTCTTAATGAGAGTCATCTGCATTTTGTGATTACCTTAGAATCTGTAGTGTATAGTTTCTTCTATTTTTTTCTATATCTGAGGGGCTTTGTTCCATCTTTTTTTTTTTTTTAATTTTTTAAATTTTCTTCTGTCTTAGAAAATCCATGTCGTCTTCTCCCTGAATCCTCACTGTCCTTAATAATCAACACGGAGCTTGGCCATTTAAGCTGAGAATGGTAGCAGAGGCCCTGGTTAGCTTTAATTAGCAGATAGCACGCAGAGAGGAACAATAAGGAAGGGGCTAGGAAACAAATAGTAAACCAGAGAAAATGGAGACAAAGAAATGGAGACAAAGCAAATGAGGAGAATTAGCTCGGGGAGCTGGGAAAAGGGAGCCACCGAGGTGTCATTCTTCCTTTCTCTTAGAGGGTGAAGCCAGGCCTGGCGTGCAGTGGGCAATCAGTGGGTTTGCGGGAGTGAGGAGGCCGGTGATGAATACATGAGAGTGAGCATTTGGCTGCATGCGAACGCACTTCCTCCTGCCAACTCAACCAGCCCGGGGATGGCAGAGGAAGAGATTCACAAAAGAAAACTCAGGATCCCCGTGTTCCAGCGCAAAACGCAGTTTCCCACCGCGGAGGCGCAAATATCTGAGGCACTGACGGGGGAACAATGTGACCTTCGAGAAAGCTGAGAAGTTGCCTGCTAACCTGAACCAAAGCATTCGTGTTTGAAAACCGTGGTGCTTATTTGCAAGTAAGCATTCATTTCATGCCTCGCTATTTGGCTTTTAGGTTGGACTTAATTAAAAAAGCTGTAGCATCTTTGAGTCCAATTTCCTCTTTTCACATAGCATCTGTCCCTGACAGCTTGTGTGAGGCTTGGCCACTTGTTGAGGCCAAGCTAGAGGAGGAAATGACAGGGGAGAGGCGAGGTGGACATACGCCTCTAGTTGGAGGTGGCACTCTCTAATTCTGCACGGCCCCGTCACGTGCTGAAGAGGCTTCTTGGTTTAAGCAAGGCAACAGATGTCTCCGAGAGGGGGGTGTTGGCAGCGCCCCAAAGGCCAGCAGGACTGCGGGTTAGGCATGAGTGAGCCGACAGGAGAGGGAGGCGCACATGCTTTTGCCCTCTGCTCAGAACTGGAAAACAGGCCAACATTGGAGAAGAGCGAATTCTAGAACTGACAGAGGGTGATGGCAGAGAGAAAATACTTATTTGGAATAAGCATTATCCTGGGGGGAGGGTGGGGAACTTGACTATTCTCAAAGACATAAATATGCCCCAGCGCTTTCTACATTCAAATAGATGGCACAGAAGATGAAAGTCAACTCGGGTTGACTTTGCATATTGAGGTGGCAGTGTTTTTGCTTTGCAAAGCATAGCCACCTATGTGTACTTTTACCTGGAGGTGTGGTTTTAAGTTTTACCAGGAAAGAGAACTGAGCCTTCCTCCCCTTAGATCAGTCATTCTCAGTTATCGGGACAAGCCTATCAGTAAATCCAAACCGACCCGTATCTCATTTTGGAACGAGTAATTGAGTCTGTGGTAGGTAAAGCTCTTGCGGATGGAGCATGCATGTAATCTACTTTCCATTTGAAGTTTTCAGTGTTGCTTTTAAAGTAGTTTGTTTGAAGTTCAAGGTATTAGAATTTGGTTCTTTGGGGACTTCATTCTTAATTTAAAGGAATCTTTGTGAATTGCTTGGGCCTTATATTGGGCCTTGTTGCTGAAATTACCTGGAATTTCTCTAGCTGTGCTGTTCTACAGCGTAAGGCTCATTTGAACAAGTGCGCACTGCGTTCATGTGTTCTTTCTGGGCCTTTGCGCTTCTCCCCTGCATGCCCCATTCCCTAACCCCCACAGATGTTCTGGCTACGTTTTATCGCTGAACAGCCCCTGTTGCTTTTATGCAAAAGAAACCAGCATCCTGACACATCCCACCTGAAGCCCGTTGTTTACTGCCCTGTTCCGCACGGTTCTGTGGGTATTGAATCTCTGCTGCGAACTGTTCCCATTTTCTTCCGTTTGATGTCTGAAGAATACAGTTGGCCTGATGGCTGAGCAGATTGTCACAGATCCATGGAAGAAGGCCATCTCTGGGCCACATTAGGGCCTACATACAGCAAATGTCTAGAAAGCTGTGGCCAGGGGCCATTGGGGTGTTTTTGGCCAGGCTTGCATGCCACTGTGAATAATGCTAAGTTAAGTTTTGCTGACACTTTTCCAATTACACTAGTAATAAGATGGTATTTATGGACAAATTAGAAGGAAGTATAGAAAAGCAAAATGGATGACCTGCCTGCAAATCCTACACTTAGAAGTAATCACATAAATCTTTTGATGTTTATGCTTCTAATTTCCTTTTATGTACATATATACTTGTAAATCAATACTTTCTTTTTACAAAACTATGGTCAGACTGCTCATATTAATTTTATTGCAAAATCTACCATGAACATCTTTCCATATCTTTAAGTATTTGACATTTTTAATGTCTATGCATAGTTCAATTACATGGATGGAACTTATATTTTTTTAACCAGTCAACTATACTTAGACATTTAGATTGATTCCAGTTTTTCTTTCTAATAAACCATGCTGTGATGAACATTCATGAGGTTAAATCTTTTCACATCCTTGTTTCTTTCTTTCTTTTTTTAAATTTCAGCATATTTGGGGGGTATTAATGTTTGGGTTACATATGTTGCCCTTGCCTCCTCCTCCCCACTAAGTCAGAGCTTCAAGCATGTCCATCCCCCAGATGGTGCACATCGCACTCATTATGTATGTATGTATATATCCATACCGATACCCTCTTCTTGCTTGTTTCTTTAGTATTAAATCCTAGAACTTGAATTGCTTGATCCAAAACTGCCATTATTCTTATAGGAATCTATCTTATATACCCTTTAGGATGGCACAGAACATCTGGGTGACAAAAGTCAGCAGCTTATGCTTCTCAAACAAAATCTGAGATAGGGAAAGAGGAGGAAGGGATTTCTGTTCTCTTCTCTTGGGGAAGTGTTGTGTATATCTTCTCTGCTATAAATTTGAAGAGATAGACTGGGATCCTCGCATATTTTGGTCATTCCAAGCCTTGAAAATTAGATTAAATATGCTTAAAACAGGCCTCAAGAGCCACCAGGAGTGAATGTTTTTTATAAGGACACTTTTACCATGACATGCAGAGGAGGAGAGACAGGGCAGGACCCCTGGTTCCTCTCTGTGTTGAATAGAGATGCGTGTTTGTGATACACTGAGGAGAGTTACTGTAAAACGCAGACTAATAGTGTTTCACTGGAGAATAGAAAATACTTAGGCAAGGCAGAGTGCTCCGAGACAACCTTTCAATCCATTTATCAAAAGAGCTTATAATGGAACTCTCATTTCCAGGGAGGTCAAACACTAATAAATATTGAGAAAAGAAAGTTAAAAGGACATCAAGTTAATATTTTACTATCCACTCTTTGATCTTGGAAAGCCTGAAATATTTTTCCACACTAATTTTGTGATTTATTGATTCCTTCCTGCCAATTGGCTTATTGGAGCAGACACAGATGCCTTGCTTTTAACTACAGCTTCCATTTCTATAATGCTTTACAGTGCCAACAGATTTTTATGTATTCACTGGCATCACTTATTGACATCGCCACAGTTCGGGAATAATCTTTGCTAGTTAAAAACTGGATCGTTGTCAGTAAAAGCAACTGAAATGCTATTGATTTTGGCTTAAATGCTGTAATAACATCTTTTGGTTTTGTTGTATTGGTTTTGAGGGAAAAAAAAATAAAACACTCCGTATTTCATTGACTCTTCCATTCTTGCCTGTATTCAAAATATATTCAGAATCTCTGATTATTTTTCCACTTCTGTTGCTGCCACCCTGGTTTTGGAAGAAAATAATCTCTATCCTGGATTGCAATAACCTTTATTTATTTATTTATTTATTGACGAGTCAAGTGCAGTAGTGATGGGGGTGGGGAAGTAGGAGAACAAAGAGTTCAATCTGTAACTGAGTGTAAACAATCAAGTGAGTTAACTCACTACCTTCGGACCAGCCTGCAATGACCTCCTAACTGGCTGCTTTATTTCCATTCCTGACTCTCTTCAGTCCACTGTGACCGCAGAAGGCGGAGGGAGCTTCCACCATGTAAGCAGGTCGTGTCACTCAGAGCCACCCTCCCTCCCTTGCCTACCACACTCGTGCCATTCCACTGAGAAGACAGAGCCCAGGAGAGGGTCTCCACGAGACCCACATCTGCCCATCCCAGTGCCCAGGTGTTCTGCCTCCTCCCCTGCCTCTCCCGAAGGTGTCCCCGCTGCTACCCAAGCCGACCCCATTCACCAGATCCTCTTCCCTCCACCTGGCCCCTTGCCGCTTCTGACAGTTGCCCCTTCTCGCTCCTGCATCATCAGTTATTCCCTTACTACTGTAGGAATTCCCATAACAGTATGCAAACAGGCTGTTATTCCTTCCATTTAAAAAAAAGAGCAAAACAAAAACAACTTTTCTTGGCAGCATTCCCTTCTCCCATGACCACTCTATGTCTCTGCTCCCTTTACAGCAAAACTCTGTCGTCAGTTCTTTTCTTCCCTGAATTCACTAGGGCCAGGCTTTGCCCCTATTGCTCCCCCTACAGGTCATACTCTTCTTATCAAGGGCAGTTAATGCCCTCCCCAGTACTGACTCCGAGGGGCTATGCTCAGTCCTCACCTTGCTGGCCTCTCAGCGGCATTGGAGAATATTGATCACCTCCTCCACCTCGAAGCACACTTTTCTCCTTGCTTCCACAAACCACGCTCCACTCCTGTCCTGCCGCAGACTCCCAGGGGCTACTACCTTTCTGTCCTTGCGTCTAACTCCTCTCCCTTCCCTCACTCAACTCCACACACACTGGCCTCCTCGTAGCCTCTCAGCCCTGTTGGTGTGTCTCAGGGCCTTTGCACCTGCTGTTCCTTCTGCCACGGGTGTTCTTCTCCTAGATATCTGCATGGCTTTCCATCCTGCCCTTCCTTCAAGCATCTGCTCAGATGGCACAGGTGATAGCTGCATTCTTTCCCTACGCTTTCTCTCCATGGCGCGTCTCATGGTCTAGCTCACTATTTTGCTTTGTTTATTTCATGTATGTCAGTCTCTGCCCACTGGACTGTAAGCTCCACGAGGGTGGGAATTTTATCTGTTGTGTTCTCTGTCATATCCCCAGTGCTTCTAACAGTGCCTGGTGCATGACAGGTGCTCAATAAGTATTTGTTGAGTGAGTGAATGACTGTTCTTGATATTGTTATTAATATACTTTGAGAAATACCTCATTGGAAGTCCTTAAGTCTTTCACTTTACAGGAGTTTAAAAGATTTGTAGTTTTCTTATGTTTATATGACTTGGGAAAAACAAAGGCGTTTTGGGACAAAAACAATAAACATTTGGAAGGTGGAATGCCTTTCTTATGTCGCCAGCCTTTCTGTCTCCACGGAAACACTTCCTCAGAACTGTAAATTGGGAGTATGTCCTTATAGAGTCTGTCTTGTAAGCACAAGAAGGTGCCATTTTTGTGCCAAACTGAATGACAAGGGCAGGATCAGAGAGAAGCAGCTGAGATCTTAAGGCAGCACATTTGATACAGAGGCATTGCAGGCAGGGGCCTGAGAGACTCTGCTACAAACGTGGCAAATCCCTCCTGCCTGTCTTTGATGCCTCCCACCCAGGTGGGGAGCTCACAGATCACCCCTTCATTTTCCCCAAGCATGTCAGCACAACAGGGTGCATGGCACCATCCTCCCTCCCTGTCTTTTTGCAGGTATTTTTTTTCTTTTCAAAAATCCCTTCTCCTCTATTCCTGCTTGCTGTAGTTCCATGCTTTAAGGCCCAGCACAAATGCAAACTTGCCTTTGAAGGCTTCCCGGGCCCTTGCAGTCAGCATGGACTCTGGCTGTGGACTGTGCTCTGTGGTACAGTGAGCCCGAGCTCAGTCATCCTCCGTATCTATGGGGATTGGTTCCAGGTCCCCCGTGGATACCCAAATCCAGATGCTCAAGACCCTGACATAAAGTGGCGTAGCACTTGCATATAACCTATGCACTCCCTCCTGTATGCTTTGAATCATCTCTAGATTACTTATCATACTGCATACAATGCAAATGCTATGTAAATCTATGTAAATTGTTGTTACACTTGTTACACGGTATTATTTAGGGAATGAGGGACAAAGAAAAAAGTCTGTACCTGTTCAGTACAGATGCACCCACCCATTTTTTTCCCAAGTATTTTCAATCTGTGGCTGATCGAATCCACGGATGTGGAACCTGCAGAGGGCCAACTGTATTCCTCAATTTAGCTGTGAATGTACACACACACACACACACACACACACACACACACACACACACAAATTATAAGCTCATTGAGGGTAAGGATTGCATTATACTTTTCTGGTGTTTTCAGCACCTAGAAAATGCCTGGGACGCTGAAGGCACTCTTTGTCACAAAATTAACACCACCTTTAAAAAAAAAAATCAGATAAAAGATCATTCTTGTAAAGGCCCTCCTGCTGGTTATTTTCCTTTTTCTCCTGCTTTGTGACAATGTGGCAGCTGCTACGTTTGGTTCGGACCTTATGAAGAGAAGCCACTTGTGCACCGAAGCCTCCTACTTCTTGCCGGCAGCAACAGTGAGCTCCTTTGTCCGGTGCTGCCTGCGTGTCCGGGTGCCCTGAGAGGCGTGTGCTCACCCGATGCCGCAGTGTGCAGGCTGACGGGGACCGTCCTGGTCTAGTTTGGCAGAGCCAGAAGCAGGTTAAGCAACTCACGTAAGATTATTTTTCAAGGCAGAACTGGATGTCAGCCTCTGGTTTTCTAAAATCCTAGTCTGGGATTCTAAGTACGATATTGCTTCTATACCATGCCAGTTCTTTAGCAGAAACTACACAGTATAAATCTCAGGACCCAAGAAGAGTAGTTAACACTGTGAGGCAATCCATTCGTGGTTATTGTGGCTCTTTCTGCCACTGTTCTCATCTGGTAGCAGAGACAAATCCCAGTGCTGTTTGGCAGTTGAGCCTGCTTACCCACCTCTTTTCAGAACATTTGTTAGTGAGACCAGGCAAACACTTTCAGGGGCTCTGAGTGAGCCCTTGATAAGCAGGTTACTGACGATTGTAGACCTGGCATCGGTGGCATTACTGCCTTTGCCAGCAGAGGGGATTAGGCAAATGGGCAAAGGGCCCCGAGCCAGCCGGATCTTGTGGGAGGCCTCGCTGATGTCCCAGACGCTGGGCGTGGGGTCCCAGAGGAAGGAGAGTCGGCATGATCTTGGCAGCTTAGCCGTCCATGGGCACCCCAGGCCAGAGATAGTCCATGTTGAAGAAATATGTGCTGTAGCTGAGAAGCCCTCAGCCAGGATGACTCCAAAAAGAGAAAAGTCTGCCCATGTGTAATCACCTTTAAAAAAATCCTAGCTATCTCAAGTTTTTATAAAGACATACTAAAATGCTGTATTTGTTAGGATTCCTGATTATGTTGGGTAAACAACTCCTAGTTTCTGAGTGCAGTGGAGTGAAACTGTAGAGAGATGTTGGACACTCCAGAGGAGAGGAAAGGTACTTCCAAGGGAGCATTTACCTAACAGACTCTGCTACCTTCGGCCTGCAGGGATTTGCATGCTGTGAGGCTGGGTTTCTTCCCATTGTATGCTTTTAAAAGTATACAATGCCAGCAGGGGTGGTGGCTCACGCCTGTAATTCTAGCACTCTGGGAGGCTGAGGCAGGAGGATTGCTTGAGCTCAGGAGTTTGAGACCAGCCTGAGCAAGACCCCGTCTCTACTAAAAATAGAAAAAATTACCCAGGCGCAGCAGCGTGCACCTGTAGTCCCAGCTACTCAAGAGGCTGAGGCAGGAGGATCACTTGAGCCCAGGAGTTTGAGGTTGCTGTGAGCTAAGTTGATGCCACTGCACTCTAGCCTGGGCGACAGTGTGAGATTCTGTCTCAAAAAAAAAAAAAAAAGTATTCAATGCCGACACAAAAACTAGTCTTTCTGAGGGCTTATGTGTTCTCTGTTGAAAAAGTGACGGGGAAAAGAGATGAAGTGCTCTAAATCTATTTTGCAGACCCATGAGGCATAAGTAGAGCCAGATATTTAATAAACTTATTATCAATGGCCTTGCAGGGATGCAGAGTGATTCTTTACAGGTGAACAGTCCTTGGGAAACGTTGCCACTAGCCTCAGTGGATGCACAAAGTTACCTGGATGGCAGGATCCAGGCTGGAGGGGAGATTTGCGCTTGGGAGCTGGGCGAATGCAAGAGGATGCTCTGCTAATGGCTCCTCTGGGTTAAGAAGGGGAATCCGTCCTGAAGAGCGTTACTGGTACTGATCCATGGTGGTTTCTGTTGTCGTAAGAGAGCACCTTCACTCTTCAGCTTCGTCTGAAGTCTCGTTTGTCTCGTGAGCTCGTGATGACCCACGTACATCCAGACGTTCCTGACCCCACAGGCGGTGCTGTCTGGAGACCTTAGGAAAGGGCGTGCAGTCAGGTTGAGCTTCGTTGTTGGGAGGGATGCATGTTCTCCTATTGCTTTCAGAAATTTTTGCTCACCTGATACAGCAGCGCTGACTGCCTCTTGCTAGCTCTTTGCTTCACTGTGCTTACATGTCAGGTGAGGACAGGAATGTCACCTTTTTTAGGGGTCTGGAGATACTAGATAATAGATCTGGAAAACACAACATATATATGATGTATTATTATTATTGCACATAACTCAAAACTCTGACTTCTTATAAGAGGAATACATTTATGAAATGAGTTTACTGAGTTTACTAATATCCCACAATAATTCCTGTATTTTCATTGAGCTTCTATTAGGTAGGAGGCCTAGGAGAATGAGATGGAAACACAACTAATTGGTTTATGGGGTAGAGAGTGACAAGCATTTTGAGAGACACATAGATAATTCTCCCCAAGAGTGTAGATAAAAGTGTGAGTTCTCAAGGAAGAGGATCAGGATGACTTGGGGGATGAGCCAGTAGGGAGATGGGCTGTGGGGTAGGGACATTTGGAAGGGGAAAAGGATTCCAAGCAGAGAAAGTTCATGGGGTGAAGACCTGGAGGCAGGAGCCCAGAGGGAACCCAGTAGGAGTAGATTTCTTCAGGACCCAGGGCACTGAGTACAAATGAGACTGGAAAGAAAGATTGGGGTCAGATTATGGAAGGTCTTGCATATCCACTTGAGGAGTACGGACTTTACAGCAGAGATAAGCAGAGTGGAGGATGAGGGAGACTGGAGGTCACAGATCGAACAAGAGGTATTGATGTCTTTAGGGCATTTCAGAGCAAATAAGAGGCCAGGGTGAGGCGAGAAATACCCTGAGCAAAGAAGAGACATGAATTGGCCATTAGTGAACTGTGAGAAGCGAAGGTGAGCTGGTGAGAGGAGGTAGGGTCACGTGGTTCACTAGGGCGTGAAGTGTCTCCCTGGGCCTTTGGCACTGGCTTCTGGATGGACAATCTTGGGAAAACGTTGCCCTTTTATATTCTTTCTCAATCTGGAGTGATACTATTTTCTACTTTTAATTGTGCTTGAAATAGCCAAAGATGCAGCATAATACTTTGAGCCAACAAAATGATATGATGGGTTAAGTTAGTAAAGTTTAAAAAAAAAAAGTAGTCATTCATTTTTCAGACTTGAAGAGTTTCCTAGTTTCAGAAAACCAAACATGAAATTCTGCATTAATGAAGCAGAGAATTAGCAGGTGATTATTTGAATAACAAAAGGAATCTTTTTCAAAAGCTTTTTTTATTTTCAGGAATTCTTTAAACAGCAATTGCTCTTAGTCTTCATCCATTTAAAATGTGATTTATTTGTAGGTATTTGATGAAACATGGGAAGGAGCTTATCTCATAAAGCGTGATATGCCTTAGAGCTACATATTACCATGTGCAATATTTTAAAAAATATTTATTTGTATATGTATGAAGTAACCATGTCATAAGAATTCTAAGAAATTGAATAAGTGTACTTTCATTTTCTGTTAGTCAAGTTTGAGAATTAAAGCTGTAACTTTTTAATTAAACATATTAATGGCCAGTTTATAACTTGCTAATTGCTTTGATTACTGTCATTTGTATAGTCTACAGAGTCCAGAAAGTCCTTTGTCATTTTTTCTTAAAAAGCTGTGATAAGAAAAGCTTTTATAACGTCATTCCAGAAAACCCTAACAATGGCTTCCTTCATGAATCTTTAAAAGAGGTAAATTTAATTATTTATGTTTTTCTAACTGTTCCTAGTTTTCCTTTATAGAATGCCTTTTTTTTTCTCTCTGAGATGGAGTATTTCTTTGTCACCTAGGCTGGAGTGCAGTGGTATGATCGCAGCTTACTGCAGCCTCCAATTCCTGGGCTCAAGCGATCCTCCTGCCTCACCCTCCTCATCAGCTGGGACTACAGCGTTCGCCACTATGCCCAGCTAATTTAAAACAATTTTTAAGAAACAGAATCTTGCTATATCACCCAGGCTGGTCTTGCAGTCTTGGCCTCAAGAAATCCTCCAACCTCAGCCTCCCACGTAGCTGGGATTATAGGTGTGAGCCACCACACCTGGGTTAGAATGCTTTTAAAAATTACTCTCTGTCACTCAAAAGAATTGAAAGCAGGGACTCAAACAAACAATGGTACACAAATGTACAATTCACAATTATTCTCAATAGCCAAAAGGTGGAAAGAACCCATCATAGATGAATGAATAAACAAAATGTGGTATGCATATATTAGTTTTTGGATTCATCTGGAATCTAGGGGCAGCACCAGGTAGAACACTTGCCCTGAGAGAGGGTCCCACGTGCTTCTGTCCTTTCTGTGGTATCTTGCATTCAGAATGATCCAAGCCTGCCCAGGAAGCCTCTCATCCATCTCTTGAAAGGAGAACCTGGTATATTGAAAAGGGGCTGCAGATCGGGACTCCGAGCTCTTGGGCTGAAGTCGACGTTCACGCCCTTGCTGAGCTAGGCAACCTTGGCAAGTTTCTTAAATTTTCTGTGCCTCATCTTGTCTCATCTCATCTGTGGTGTATGAATTACACTATTTTCCCTACTTGATGTGGAAGAATTACACTAGGATAAGCACCCTCTTTGAGTTTTAAAGTACGTTACAGAAAGAAGTGATCGTCATCCTCATGGCTATAGATTTCTTCCACCTTTCTCTTCAAGTAGGTCTACCTTTGGGTTTTCTGTCTAAGAAACAAATTGGCAGAAATCCCAACTCAAACATAGATTTCCATAAACTTTATTGAAACCATCCGGCAACCCTAGCTAGACTGGAGCTGGCCACCCTGAGGGACAGAAAGTGATACCCCTTGTCTCTACTGATAGCACCGAAGTTCGTGAGACGCACTTCCTCTTGGGGAACAAGAATGCTACTTTTGAAAGCCAGAGGAACCCCAAGGAAGGATCTAAACTGGGGGATTACAAGCATAACTACTTGTTCTATATTGGCCACTGTGACTGTCCTTTTCTAAGATAGTCTACAATTACAGTTTAGCAGAGAGTACTTTTTTTTATTGTGGTAAAATATACACAACATAAAATTTGTCATTTTATCCATTTCTAAGCATACAGTTCAACGTACCCATGACATAATAACTCTCCATTCTCTCTGCTCCCCTGCCTCCTGCCCCAAGCCCTTGGCAATGACCATTCTACTTTCTCTCTCTGAATTTGACCACCCTGCATCCCTCATGTGAGTGGAATTGTACGGTATTTGTCTTTTTGTGTTCGGCTCATTTCATTTGGTGTATGTCTTCAGGGTTCATCCATGTTTTAGCACATGTTAAAATTTCATTCCTTTTGCAAGCCGAGTCCTCTTCCATTATACACACATGGAATATTATGCAACTTAGTGTGCTCAGACCTGTGTACCTCCCATCTTCTATGTCTGTTGAGGTCCCAGGGGCTGCACCCAAGACCTCACACTGGGGTCAACCTGCGACTTGCCGTCTGAGTTGGTGCTGCCATCTGCTTCCTGCTCCCAAGTCATCCCTCGCCCTGATCGTTGCTGTGTTGGCACATGTTCCCCACAGCAAGACAGCTTAAGGTCTGGTTCTCTTTGAGTTATTCCCATGATACTCTCGATGCACATGGATCATTCTTCTTTCCAGAAGGAAAATTCGCAGGTTGCGTTTATGTGCCACCTTTGTGGCACGTGGGACCATTCACCTGGCCTTGAGCGGCACTGAGGTACTAGGGCCCATCTGGGGCTCGGTCACTGGCCCAGGCACAGCACACACATCTCCAGCCTGGCACCTCCCTGTGTTCCCCTGACTCTGCCAAGACAGGCTGGAGCTGTGCCCTCTGCCCTAGCATCCCCCAGTTCTATCTTGGGGTTCTGTTATCCACTCTTCAGGGTCTGCCTAGAGGTTGGGATTTGGAGGGGTGGTTAGGACCCCTTCCCAGGGACTCCCCATTCTCTAATGCCCTTCCACCACCCGTCTCTGATTCTTCCAGCTTCCTCAGCCTGTGGGACTGTCTTCAGAGCTTCAGCTTACTTAATACCCATCCTTCCATATCAGGCCAGGGGCCGAGATTTTGAAACAGAAAATAATCCATGTGTTTGTTTTCTGCTTTTGTGCTATGTCATCTCTTCTCCCTAAAGTAAAGAAAGCAGCAGTCCTGGCTGATTGAATAGGTCAGGGCCACTGCGGACGGGACAAAATACAAAACAAACACACACAAAGCCACTAGGGTTAGTACTTAAAAATATTCTCCTGACTCTAATGTTTCAACTCCATGGTTTAGCAGAAGTACAGGAAGAGAGCCGAGGACATGAATTGGAGAAAGATCAGAGCCAACCCAATTTGCAGATGACTGAAACCTGAGCCTCTGCTAGCCCCAGGAGATTTATATGACATGAGGCATAGTTGAGGGTGAAGAAACCAAAAATGAATGAGGGAGCAAAGGAAAAAAATATATTCAGAGAGGTTCAGCCAAGCTGGAATTGTAGAGAGAGATGATACCTCGTAACCAAAACACCATGAAACAATGTAAAATGTGATCAAGTGAACAAAACTGTCATAATTAATCTACTTTGGAAATCTAACATTTCATATTTTAGGGTGAAATGGAATACTCTTATATGACGCTATGTTAAATGGAACTATTTTAGTCTCAGTTTTCTCCAAGTGCTCAATACATTAAATGTGCCGTTTGAAAATTTGGTGTGAGACCACCTTGCTGGAACGCAAAGATATGCACACAACCTGGCTTTGTGACTTGTACGCCCTGGTCACATGGGCTCTTGGGGCAAACTGTGTGCTGTGTTCTAAATCTCACTCTCTCCAGAAAGGGAGGGAAGGGTGGTGCTTGCCTCTTCCCCCACGCCCAGAAAGATGGACTTCAACCAGACCTCTTGGAGGGTTTAAATAAATGTCATCTGCATTTTGGGGGGATACAATAGACTGGGGACCTGACTCATTCTGAAAAATCTAAAAGGCAGGTTGCTCTGAGATTGCCGCCTTGGAGCTGATTGGATATCTAGAAGTCGTCAGGGCCAGGAACATGATGCTTTCCATGAGCCAGATGTGGGCCAGGTCTCAAAGTCAGCCAGTGTGGGATCCTGCCCTGGAGAGCCACTTGGGGTGAAGTGACACTGCAAGGAGGGTGAGCCTCCTCCAGCTTCCCAGTGGCCGAGGCAGGAGCTGTAGGCAGCCAGCATTGGCTGCCTTGGGGATACTACAGGCCGTGGGCGGTCCCCAGTGATTTTAGGGTGAGGAGTCGTTTCTCTGCGGAACGAAGAGAAAACTCCCCGGGAGAAGAGTACATATAAGGTTTCAAAGAAATATAAAATATCTTTATTCAATACAGTTTATTTGAACTGTTGCTTTGTCAGGCAAGCCCGTTAGGTACGAGGGATAGAAATGGAAAAGAAAAAACATCATTTACCTGCTGCTCATACTCTGCGTGCTTAACATGATAAAATAGTTATTCGGCACCTAACATTCCAAAACGGATAGTCTCTTCTGTGATTTATAAAGATAAATTTTGGTCTTTTAGGTTTTACACGCACCCTGATTTGTTACAAAGCTTGTGATTTGTAAGCAAATTTGCAATTGTGAAATCTTATAGGTATGATAAAATGGAAAGTTGAGTCAATAGCTGGATAATTTCTAGAGACCAAGCAATCAAAGCAATTGTAGAGTTAGCGATTTGCTTTGCGTCTCACAGAATGAAAGGTCTGATGAAGTTTACTTGTGTAGAAAGGCACACTGGTGGGCCAGAAACTAATTCTTCAGGCCCAAATTTTATGCTTCTGAAAGAGAAAGGGCCTCCACATTAACTGTGAATCTTTCTTCCTTCCCTTCCCTTCCTCCTGCCTCCTTCTCCCCTCCTTCCTCCTCTTCCTCCTCCTCCTCTTCTTTTTCTTCTTCTTCCTCTTCCACCCCCTTCCTCTCCCCCTCTCCTTTTCCCCACCCAAACCCATTAGACACAGACTTACTTGGATCTCTGTGCATTAGACTTGTGTTCCATGTCTAGGGTGCTCTCGGTGAGCAAGTGCACAATCATTGTCAGGCACGTGTCTCAGAATGTTCCCAGTACTATGATTTGCTTTCTGTCCATTGTACCTTAGGCCCCATTTAGGATTTGCTATGGAAGCTAGCATGTGATTATTCATTGATTTAGCTGATAGCACACAGTGTAAGTCAATAAATCATTAGTCCCTAAACTGGTTATGTCTTAAGTAGTAGACTTGAAAGCATCGTATTGCTTTATCGGTTTCCTGGGAGGGTGTTTCAAGCTTAGAAACTATAGTTAGGGTAAGCATTTTCTGGGACACTGATTATTGGCATCTCTTAAAAAGGGAAGTACTGGCTTTATGGAAAAGAAAGGAGGAATGCTCTGATTAAGTTGCTTGTTTAATGAATAATGAAGAGGACCCATGAAGCAGCCAAGAAGGGATGGTGATGGGAAGCAACATCCTCTGTGACATGTCACTGAAGAATGCTGATTCAGAAGAAGGGGCCACATGCAGAGAGGGAAGGATGTGGCAGGAAGGGGGGACCCTGGTGCTAAGGGAAGGCACAAGGTAAAGGAGCACATGCTCAATGAACTGCCATATCCTCACCCTGTGACAAATTTACCCTCCCAGAACAAATGTCCAGGGCATCTTGTGTCCAAGGTGATTTTTCAAGTGTTTTGTTTATTATTGAAATGTTGTAACAGATCATGGAACCCAGTGTGATCAATATATAAGAATTGCTACAAACTCCCTCCTGTCCCAGTAGCTTTGTTAGCATCCTTGAGGGATGACCTGCGACTGTGATCAGGCCGGCTCCTGTGGAATTGCTCTGGGTGGTTTGCATTCTGCAGCGCTGCCAGATTCCTGCCTTCTTACATAATAATGAGCATTTCCCTCCAGAGGTGTGAAGCACGTGTAATAATTACGCTTCTGTGTTTCAGATGTGGCTGGTAATGTCCAAGCCTCCTCAGTCTTAAGAATATGATTTGCTTGTGATGACATGTTTAAGGGGTCATCCCAATACCCCCATTTTGGGGATAGCAGGAGGGAGACATGCCCAGATACAACCTGTCAATGTTATCTGTTTCCCCTTTGGCTGAATCTTTGGACAGGACTTGGGGAGCTAAGACTTGAGAAGCTCATTTGTCTGGAAGTCCGATGGCTCCCAATTCAGAATTCCTTCAGATATTTTTAGGGGTCTATAACCTCCTTTATACACTTTTAAAAGCCCAGTAAAAAAATCTAAATCTAATGGAATCATTATCTGTAAGTAACTACATAATAAATTCAATTTGTTTTGGAGATCCAGTCTTTCAAAACAGCTTGTTTGAAGGAAAACAGCAAAAGGGTTCTATGAGTTCCAAGGTTGGTAAGCATGGTTAGCCAGCCTCGATTCACAGCTAATGGCTTTCCTACTGTGGTGGGTGGAATAGCATGTCCCCCAAAGATGTCATCATTCTAATCCTTGGAACCAAAGGGGAATTAAGGTTCCAGAAGATTGAAGGTTGCTCATTATCTGACCTTGACTGAGATGGGCAGATTATCCTGGATTACCTACATGGGCCCAATCACAAGAGTCCTTGTAAGTGACAGAGAGCAGGAGGAATGTTAGAGTCGGGGAGAGACTTGTGGATGCTGCGCTGCTGGCTTTTGAAGAGAGAGGAAGGGACCAAGAGCGAGTAAGGTGGACAGCTTCTAGAAGCTAAAAAAGGCAAGAAAACAAATTTCTCCCTAGGGCCTCCAGAAGGAACCCAGCCCTGACAACACCTTGATTTTAGCCCAGTGAGACCTGTTTTGAACTTCCGACCTCCAGCACTTAAGCCAATAAAGGTGTGTTTTTTTTAAACCCCTTAGGTTTGAGCTAATTTGTTGCAGTGACACTAGGAAACGAATGCGCTTAGCATCTTATCTTTCTGGGTTTTGGTCAGTTTAAGTAAATGAGCTACAGGTATCTACTGGATATCTTGCTGTAAGAACAGCTGTGTCAGGGGAGCTGGAAAAGTATGGAGGAAGTAGAATAAATCAATTCCATACTGCTGTCTGCAGGTCCTGCATTCTCGCTCCCTCCTGCCGCCCCAGCCTGCCTGTGTCACTTCTCCTCTCTCCTGGCTCCCCTCCTCCAGGGTTCTTTCAATCATTCCTCACACTTTCTGCCTCGGGCCCTTGGCTCATGCTGTTTCTTCTGCCTCCAGAGCCTTTTTTCCAGGTCTTCCCACAATTGCCTTTTTCCCATCTAAAGACCTTAGCTTAACCCTTTCTCTCGTCAGGCGAGTCTAAGTGCAGTCACTTACAACCTGAAATCTTAATGGTTTAAAACAATAAAGTTTGTTTGTCCCCCTGTCACAGCCCAATGTTGCTGGGGTGTGTGTATTAGACATAGGGGCTGGGACTCCGCTGTGCCCCCCATGGCCATCACGCCAGTCCAGCCAAAGACCCCTCTACCACCTCGTGCCTTCTCAGAATCCTCAGCAAGATCTCTGCATTGACCTGGTGAGAACAAGGAATGTGCATGGGACTATGTAGGCCAGGCCTGGAAGCGGGGAGCATCACGCGTGCCATGTTCCTCATGACCCTCACTAGATGTGTGCCCAGGAGGAAAATCCAACATTGATTGGGTGGATAGTGGCACTGTTCTGCTGCCTCCTCCAAGGTGCTTCTTCCAACCACCCTACGCAGGTGTGTTCGACTCTCTGATGGTATCTTATTTCCTCCGTAGCACTTTATATTTAATCGTTTATTTGTCTCTTTGTTCATTGTGTTGCTGCCCCCCCCCCCAAGACCAGAGTTGCATGAGGACAGGGACTTGTCTGTTTTGCTCATGACCGTACGTACAATGCTGGCAACACCATGTCCTGCACAGAGTAGATTGCCAACCAATGAGAGTTACTGCGTGATGAATGGATGAATGAATGATCCAACAAGTGAATGGGTGGAAAACATAAACCTTGTCTAGAGGGTGTCCACTGTCACACCAAAAACAGAATAAATAGATCATGGTCTTTTACAATAATAAATTTCAAGAAGCAACCAAAGGCTTTTTTTTTTTTTTAAAGAAATAATGGACTTTGGGCTAGGATTCAAAAAGTACTTGGAATGTCACTGCTCTTTTGGTTTTAGAATTTGAGTCCAGCCCTCCAGATGAGCAGCATGGGAGTAGCAGTGCTCTTCTTATTTGGGTTGGTTAATTCTGCTCTTGTATTCCTGAGCAAGGTGTCGACCCCTTCAGATACCCTCCTGACTCTCCCTGCTCTTATCCACTCACAGAGGCCAAACCATTTGCCCCCCCCCCACACACACACACACTGCTTATCAGCATCTTCCCAACGGCCTGGTGTGGGGGGGCCCATCCCAGAATACTGAGTTTTTTCATCTTGCTTCTCCTTTTCCTTCCCAGTGTCACTGTTCTTCTGGCTTAGTGTGAGCCGGTGGTTCCGTGGCAGTCTGAGAGGCAGAAGTGGTGAAGAGGGAAATAAGTGATGCTCAATGGAATTCCAGCTGTGGAACTTTGGGGATTTTGTTTGTGTTTTCTTCTATTGGTTCATTCAGATTAAAGCGCTGATGAGAGAAGATTCTGTCCTTGTCGCCAAATGTGCATCCCCCTACTCCCCGTGTAGGGCTCTAAGGAGGGTGCTGGGCTACCTGGCCGTGCAGACTCATCTCCTGGAGATGCAGGTGGAGACCTACCGGGCTCATGGGCCCTGCTCTGGCCTTGGATGGATCCTGATCGGCTGAGCTCTGGGAAAACTGCAGGGTGAGGGGCCCAAGTGCCTGTCCCCTGGAATCACTGGCCAGGAAGGATGCCTCAAATCCAAACTGGGTCTCCCACCTTGCTCTGCTTCTCATGGGGCAGATACATGGCATTTCCTGTGTGGGGGGACCAAGGAGCTGTGGTTGGGTTAATGCTTGTGAAGAGCACCATAAACTATTAATATATCATGTATTTACTTAACTTTCTTTCCTTTACTTTGACATTGTCACACAACTGAAATACATTAAAAGGGACACTAAAATCAAGGATGTGTGCAAAGATTCGTCAATAGGAATGTTCAGTAATAGAAAAAAATGGGAGCAGCTGAAATATTCACATAAGAGAGTATATAAAAAATAAATTATGATACATCCATAGAGTGAAATACTTGAAAGCCATTAAAATTGATCATGTAGAAGAATATTAAACAACGTGTAATCATGTTCACATTCAACTTTAAAAAGATCAGGCTATAAAGCTGTGAAACCGCAGGATACCATTTTTACAATTAAGGATATATAATATGCTTTTTAAACAATGGAAAAGATAAAGATCAAAATGGGTTGTACAACCATTATGTACTCATAATAATTAAAAATTAAAATGCATAAATAACAAGAACAAAAAAAAATGGGGTAGTTACTGTGGCAAATGGGATTATGAGTGATTTTTGTTTTATTCTTAGTGTCCAAAAGTATTTTTCAAACTTTCCATAATGAACACACATTTCTTTTGAAAAGGGACATAAAAATTTAAAATACCGTTTTACACATTAGATGACTATCTTAGTCCATTCGGTTGCTATAACAAAATGCCATAGGCTGGATGACTTGTAAACAACAGAAATCTATTTCTCACAGCTCTGGAGGCTGGGAAGTGCAAGCTCAAGATGCCGTCAGATTTGGTGTCTTATAAAAGCCCATTTCCTGATTCATAAACGGGGTCTTCGCAGTGTGTCCTCACATGGTAGGAGAGGGATGGAGCGCTCCAGGGGCACTTAGAGGCACTAATCCCACTTATGAGGGCTCTACCCGCATGATTTAATCACCTTCCAAAGGCCCTGTTCTTGCTGCTATCACATTGGAGGTTAGGATTTTGGGGGAACACAAATATTTAGTTTGTAACATTGACTAAATCCTCAAATAATTACTTGTTTATAAAAAATAACTGTTGAAGACATGAAGAACAAAACAAGTCATCAATGCAAAATTAAAAGGCTTCATAACCTGCCTTTCTGTCTGCATTCCCCTCATCACAGACCTTTTCCCTTCCTTTCCCTCCCACTCCATGCTTAATAAGCTTCTGAACCCTGCAGACTCATCCTCTTAGCATCTCTGGTGTCCACTCCTTCCATCATATTCTCACTGCCTTTGTCTCTGTCATCTTTTGACGAAACATCCCACCTCCTGGCCTTGGCTCGCACTGTTTGACTAGTGCTAGCCTGTCTACCCATGACCAAGTGGGACCCATCTTGGGAGACTCAACTCAAGGGCCACATGTTCTCATGGAGTCTTTTCTGACAGCCCCACGTTTGTTCCCAGAATGAAACAGTATTTTTTCAGTAAATAATAATTCAGTATTTTTTCAGTAATAGGCTCATCTTTTCTACTTTGTTCTGCTTTTCTCTCCCTACTCTCTTGAGAAACCATTTCAATGCCTCTTGTTGCATCCTACCTCATTCTCTGCCTTCCTTTCTTCTTAATTTCCATTCCCCTGCACCTTGCCAAATATGTATTCTTGAACAGTTGATCAAAATTCATAATGCACAATGTGATTTTTCTCTTTCAACCTGTAGGTAAAATAGAGAGGAATTAATCTGACCAAAATTTGTGTTTCCAAGTGCCATATATTTCATTTGGGGGCAGATAGAAAGAAGTTAACTTCTTTTAGAGGTCAGGGCAGCCTCACAATGTAGAGATTATTTTTGATTTATTAATAACAAAGCAGATATTCAAAAGGATTAATTGTCTAAAGTCACAAAAGTAATAAAGAGCCTGTAGAAGAACATGTTCCTCCACAACACGTTGCTACCCCCTTATGTAGAGTGCAGCACTGAAAAATAATTCACTTCTCCTGCTGGAAGAATGCATTTTTCTGGGGTCTCATTTATTAAAATGAAATTGAGGTACTAAGAAACTCAGGCTATTACCAAATAATGGCATTATTTTAAAACAAATGGAGTCTTACAGGAATAGAAATAACTTATTATACTTGCAAAATACCAGCTTAAAAATGTACCACCAGAATATGCTGTTTCTTCGCTTTTGTCCCCCCCACTCCAGTCTCCATGAATGGAAAGCATTGTTCCTTGGATTCTACATTGAATTCTAATGGCCACGGTGTGACCATAGAAAGCCTCTGCATTTATCAGTAGTTTTCCTGAATCTTGAGCAATCATGCAACTCAGATTTCCAGAACATTATCTTCTGCAGATACTCTTTTGGTCTACCACTGTACCAAAATTATGGATAGTATTCCTATATCCTTGTCAGTCCACTTGGTACTTTAATCCCTTGCGGTTGGACCTCCAGCCTCACTGAACCAGCTCACCAACAACCTGCCCAATGCCGATTTCCCTCAGCCCTAGTCCTGCTCAGCCTTCCTTAGTTACATGGAAGTGCTGGGTTAGTGCCTACGTTCAGGTCTCTCCCCAGGAAAAAATGGTCATATTTTAAGGAGGATTGGAGGAGAAAGAGCCAAGGCACTGTGAATTCAAATTGGGAGAATTCCCCTGAAATAGAGAGACTCTGGAATAGCGAGAACATCTTCACAAAGCAGGGGAGGAGGATGGTTGCATGGTTGAGCTCCCAGAGGTATCAGCTCACTCTCAGAAAAATGCAGATGCAGCCCTGGCCCTCATCTGAGGCCTCAGGGCTCCCTGCAGCTCTTTGCTGAGCTCTTTCCTGGCTGCTAAGGTGGGTCATGCCACATTCTAGGCAAGCATCTCACTTAGAGAAATGCTGTCCTTAGAATTGCAGTAGTGTTTGGCCAAGCCAGTAAGCAAAGATTAAGTTTCCTAAATCCAAAAACATTGATTCCTGCAATACTCCAGTTGGGAAAATTCCTCCAAGAAACTTTTACTGATACCTTGATTCTTGTTTCCTTCCTCTTCTTCACTCTGGCTCTTCATGTTTACAGTCTTTATACCTTCTAGGGCAGGGATGGGGGCCTTAAGGTAGTTTATGGGGCATAATTCACTGTAGGTGTGAATAATTTTTTAAAAATTATACACAGTGCAAAAGCTCATAAACTCTGAACATCCTGTCCAGGGGGTGTCATTCCCTATTTGATTATGGAGTCATTCTGCCCAGTGTATCCTTGGAATCCTACTTTTTAAAAATCTGCTGTCCTTAGTGCTTATTAATACATACACACACACACACACACACACACACATATACTAATGTTGATATCAGCTTGGGACCATATGATCCAGCAATTCCACTTCTGAGTATCTGTCCAAAATAGTTAAAGGCAAAGTCTTGAAGAGAGATATCTGTACACCCATACTTATAGCAGTATTATTCACAATAGCCAAAAGGTAGAAGTAATCCAAGTGTCACATGCTACAACATTAATGAACCTCTAGGACATTATGCTAAGTAAAATAAGCCAGTCAAAAAAATATAATACTGTATGATTCTACTTATATCATAAGGAGATACCTAAGGTGGTCAAATTCACAGATATGGAAATAGAATGGTGGTTTTCAGGGGCTGGAGGGAGGGACGAATGGAGAGTTGTTGTTTAACCAGTGTAGTTTTGCAAGATAAAAAGAGTTCTAGAGTGTGGTTGCACAGCAGTGTGAATGCACTACTGAACTGTACACTTAAGAATCTTTAAGATGGTAAATTTTATGTTGTATTTTATCACAATTAAAAATATTTTAAAATTTAAAAAAATATTTTAACCCAGAGGAGGAATTGGATAGTTACATCACCAATTCCAACAAAAAAAATTCATTGTCAACAAGTATTTCCCAGTGATTACTATTAATATATACAACAGACTTGTGCTGAGAGCCAAGAAAGATAATAAAGATAAATGTGAATGGTTTGTGTCCTAAACCATGTTGATATGGTCTGGAAGATGAGACCTGGGCAAAATACTAATTTGCTTAAAATTCCAAGAAGTGAAAGTTCATGTAGGAGGGAGGCAGAGCGTTCAAGGTGACCAGTTAAGGGGAACTGAGAAGAGTAAGTAGGAATCCAAAGCAAAACAGAAACAATTTTTAAAATTACCTTCATTTTCATGGAAAGATAAATAATGGAGACTGTATTGCCCTTTATTTTTCTGGTGTCTTATAAAATGTTCTGGAATGGCATCAGGCCAGGCATCCTCTCCATAGGGTGACACTTGATTAAATCAACATTGTGGGTTTATGTGGCCAAGAGAATTCCAAGTGCCACCAAATCCCTCAGTACTAATTCCAATGTAAAATGCTAGCATCCTCAAGATAAAAGAGTTAACCTTATTTAATTTGGTGTTCGATTATGAAAATATTGTACAATGCGAATTCTTATGAAATTATGATTTTTATCATACTTCTGGGAAACAAAGCTATATATTCATTTCTATTCTGGGGACTCTCTCAAAAACAAGTAAATGAGATACCTGACGCTATGTATGCTGCTCATACGAGGATCTTCCCCTAGTCTACTTTGTGTGTTACTTTGCGATGGTTATCTCCCAGAGAGAATATGTCAGAATTGCCTGGCAAATCCTACTTATTTTGATCTGCTCGATCGTTCTCAGCTTTGGCAGGTTAGCACAAAGATCGCAATTTTCGCCATATGAGCCTAGGAAGCAGATTGCTGAGTCATGAGTCCTAGCTTCAGGTTGAAAAGGAAAATAATTCCTTCAGGGAGTGATGTGTCGGTATAGTCTACAGAATTAAACTGATAAGAGATGACATTGCATTAGGAGGTTACAATAATAGGATCACCTTAAATTAAGCTCCCTGAATGAATAAAATAAACCTATTACTCTGAGGTTCACCCCAGCCTTGTAAAATGTCTGGCACATCAGAAGTTCTGGGAAAATGTCAAATAGAGGATATAGAAAATGGGCTGTTCTGATAATGCACTGATATGTTTGAGGATTATCATATATAATTCATTTTTTTCATTCAACAAATACTCTTGACGTCTCACTTTATGATAGATGCTGTTCTAGATGATAAAACAATGAAGAAGAAAAGAAAAAAATCTCTGTCCTTGAGAATTTTACCTGCTAATGGAGAAGACAGATGATTTTTAAAAATTGTGAAAATGCTAAGAGAAAAGACAAAGCAGAAAGAGGCTCTGAAGTATTATGATGTGTGTTGAAATTTAGATAGGGTAGACCACACGTGAATTATGAAATTTCGAAGAATTAGAACACAAAAATAGATTATGGCATTTAATACCATTCAATCAGTAGCACAGAAAGCCTGTTTGTGGGGATGTGAACCAAACTGGGTTCTAGGCTTTGCTTGACACTAATTCATTGGTCAAGTTATTCTCTCCACTGGGCTCAGCACACAGCTGACAAATGGGCAAGTTGGACCACATGAATTCCAAATCTCTTTCAGCTCTAAAATTCTGTGAGCTTTAATATTTCTTTGAGGATCTCAAAGACCCTTCAAGATCTTGCAATTCCCCATAGCTATCCCTATGAAAGCCAATTCCTATTAAGCACATTTTATTTGAGCTTCCTGGTCATTTAGATTCTGTATAAATAGGAATTTTTGTCATCTATATAATGCATAATAAAATAAGATCTTATAAGTTGCTTATCAGTTACAAAACTGCCATACTTTGTAATGGTTTTCTTCTATAATTTTAGGTAAGGCAATTTGATTCTCTTCACTGGAGATAAATACAGAGAGAGAGCAATTTATATGAGTTGATTACAGTGTGTTTTACTACAAGTTAGTAGTAAAAAAAAGCCTGGTTAGAATCACATCTTCACTATGACACCTATTTTCTGACACAATTCAGTACCATGCAAGTTCCTGAGAAATTGTCGGAGGAAATGCAATTATCCAAACAGCTGACATTACATTACATAGTGTACACTAGCCTACATGTTATGGATCCGTGACATCTTTATATTAAAAGCCAGTTTCCAGGCAGATTCTAATGTAGCCAGAGCCACTGCCCCCAATGTGATATCTGACTTTACTGAGTTCATACAAAGAAATGTGATTTTTTTTCCCCACAACATTGGGATTATACTTTTAACTTGCCAAAGCAAATAGCTCAGCTTTCATGGAGTATGGAGTTCATCTAGATAGCCTCGGTATAGTCTCCTCTTTTCTAGGGGTGGAGTGGGTAGGGGAAGAATCACATGGTCCCCGGAACTCTGTAAGCAATTATATTCCTTGCTGATAAAAAAGTGTTTTGTTGCTATAAAAAGGGGTGTAGGTAGCCTGAAAATAGTTTTCGATTTGGTCATTGTACTAGAGTTCTGGGAAAACAGATTGTTCTTTTGAATTTCTGAACAATAATAATTTGTTTAAGACATTTGCACAATTGTGATAAGTAACACATCTTGATAAGAGAGCCTTGCATTGGCAGAGCAACTGGAGAAGGATCTCTACACAGATAATGAGCACGGTAATGTTGAAATTAAATTAAGTGGGCACCAAAGGATAGAAGTAGATAGGGAAGGAGGAAGTAATTGAAGCAGCAAATAGTCTGAGGCATAGAAATGGAAATGTGTGTTAACTCTGCAAACTTAAAAGTCATTTGGTACCATAAACTATTTTATTAATTTCTCTGGAGTTTGAATAGGTACAAGTCATATGAAATGCCCATGGGAATAAATCAACATATGCATCAAAATCGAGGATGCATATGTTGGGCACTTTTGTGTTAGGGCACTTTGGGACCAAGGGGTTTTTCCTAGATGGTTGATATTCACAGTGTGGTCCACAGCCCAGCAGTATTCAGCAACCTGGGAACTTCATGGAAATGCAGAACCCCAGACCCCATTCCAGACCTACTGCATCAGAATCTGCATTTCACAGCCTCCAGGTGGTATACACACACACATTGACGTTTAAGAAGCCCTAGACTTACTACAACAGTTCTGTCATTCATTGACTCATCAAACATTTTTTTGGAGCTCTTTTCATGTGCCAGACATTAAACTAGACAATTGAAGGAAGAAATAGTTAGAAACATGAGTAAGACATGGTCCCCACATTTGAGAAGCATGTAACTGGAGTGGGGCATATGAGATATTTTAAAAGTTAGAGTTAATAGGATTCGTGCTCGACCATGAGATGCCAGGCTGGAGAGTGTGGATGGTGCCCCAGTGTCAGCCTTGAGCACATGAGTGCTGGTGCTGTGTTTACAGAAGACTGGGGGTAAAAGAGAACGTGTCCAGCCTCGAAATGTTGGGTTTTGAGGCAGCCATGGAATTTTTCAGGTGGAAATGTCTAGTAGGTGGTTGGGTCTGAGAACAAAAGTCACCAAACTATGGCTGTGTAGAGAAAGTCCTGCTGTCTGCTTGTTTTTTTTGCAAATAAAGTTTTATTGGAACACAGCCAGACTCATTGGTTGACATACCATCTCTGGCTACTTTCACACAATCAGGGCAGAGTTGAGTAGGGACAAGAGAGAATGTGGGGCCTACAAAGCCTGCAACATTTTCTCTCCAGCCCTTTACAGGAAGTTTGCTGACTGCTGTCCCAGAGCATTGCGGGGAGGTCTGGGAGGGAGACAGCCATGGAATTCATAGAGGCTAAGTGGGTGGATGAGCCCATCCTGGGAGGATGTGTAGCAAGAAAACACAAGGCCAAGGTTAGAGCCCTGAGACACGCTGCTTCACAGGCTCTTGTTGTACCTCAGTAGCTCGCCCGGCCAAAGTCATAAATATATGTGTATATATATATATGTGTATATATATATATATACATTTGATAACTGTTGCAGCACTTACTTGATTTTTTTTTAACCTTGGCACTTGCAAATTTATTAAGCCAAGAAACTTGCACTAGTTTAGCGAACTACCCTGTATATCATTTATAATCCTAATAATTTAGCAGTTTCTATATGGTAACAAATAACTATTACCTTTAAATAAAAACGGCAAGTAACATTATGGTTTGAGCCTAATGAAGAATCTCATTTTCCCATGAAATAGAAAGGAAAAATTTAATTGCCTCATAAATTTGGTTTAGCCTTACTCTCGAGGCTGGCAGGGCTGTGCGGAGGTGCCCACAGCTCCTGAAATCCTCCTGTCCCTTCAGCGCAGGTCCCAGAGCAGTGTTGACCACAAGCAGACTTGTTCCCAATGCTTTGCCCGGTTGGGAGGCGGCCACTTCCCTCAGACACACGACAGAGACTAAGATAGGGGAGCTCAGAGGGGAAATGATCCTCCTGTAGCAGGAAATGGTTTAATGCATAAAATGGAACTGCATATGTGAAATCTGCACATTTAAAAGCCATTCGGTACCATAAACTCTTATGTACGTTCAGGAGTTATATGGAGGTCTTTGTGCATAAAAGGTTTTGATGGAAGCATCATAAAAGAAAAGGATTCGGGCATCACTTCTTAGATTATCTCTGTTGGAAAAATGACCCAGATAGTGTTAAGTACTGGGCTTCCAGGTGAGGTTGAGTGGTCTCTATATGTTGAAGGGAGAAAGAGAGAAAAAGGTTGCAGGTGGGCGTCAGCTCAGCACCTTCGTGATCACTGCAGAAAACTATCATCTTATTTTTATACTAGCATGACGGTGTCCTTTGTATTTTCTGGTGCCAGGCCTGGTGGCTTCCCAGACATCCTCTAATTTAACATCCTGTGGGCACAGTTCAGATGCCATGGAGATGCCAAAACTGTTGATTTAGATTTGATGTAAGGTCCTTACATTCCTAAAGAGTCCAGTAGCTTTTTTGATAAACCTAAAAGGTAACACTAGGTTAGCATGAGGTTGCTCAGCCAGATTAGAGTCGCCCAGTCTGCCTCCATTTCCACAAAGCTACTCTGTTTCCAGCATCTCTCTCTGCTCCCTGGGAGTGCCCAGAGCTGTCTGTTCGCAGTGTTGGAGTGCTGGGCCTCTCTCACAGGGCCGGGGCTCATCTGGGCATTTGTTTACTCTGGAACTGAGTGGCACCAACCCCTCCTTCACATCTCGCTTTTTCAGGGTGAATGAGCCAGTGTTGCAATGCGCAGTTCCTTTGTGCAGACTCCCCTCCCCCACTCACTGTCCCCCGCCCCCTTTGGTTATTTCTGCATTTCTGTGACTCTCCAGTCGAGAATAATGCGTGCAAAGTGGGGGATGGCTGAGTATGATGGTGATCATCAATATTTAGTGAGGAGCTGCGCTCAGCACTTCACAGACATCAGCTCACTGAATCCTCTCGGTGCTCCCTGGGGGGTCGGCCCAGTAGATTTCTCTATTAAAGAGGTAGCAACAGAGGTTACGGGAGTTCAATAGTTTGCTCAATGTTTCAAAAGCAGAAAGTAACAGAACTGGATTAGGACCACATCTTGTATGTCAGACCAGAGCAGAGGTATTAACCACCATGCCAAGTGACAGCACGAGCTTTATACACTGGAGAATTGGGTCCCAGAGCCACCAAACTGTGGCTTCTGATTTTTGCATTCGCTGCCTCAAGGGAACCTATCCATTTGTCACTCCCTCTACCAAAGGGATTAGACACACTGCTAACCAGGGGTGACAGAACCCTGGCAGTTCTCAATATCAGGGGCATTTTTGCAAAGGTTTGCCAAGGTGGCTTTTTGCTGGCATCCCCGCAGATTTGCAATTGCACATTTTCTACAACTTTATTATAAAAAATTCTCTTTCTAGAAAGAGAGAAAGCCAAGTAAATATTAAGGCAACATCAAAACCAACAGAGCATCTTTCCTCGCTAACCTCTGACAGACAGTCAGACTCCAGTGGCTAATTGGAATAGAGATATTAATGACTGTTGCCAAGCTTTAACTTATTACAAAACTGTTGTGTCACTCCTAGATGCCATGTCCCTTGGGTTCTGTCTTTCCTGCGTGCTTTCTTTCTCTTTCTCCCAGTGTTCTGATTCTCGCATTTCAAGCCAAAGGAAAACCTTCTTCTATCAGGTCACCTGGTCCTCTCTCTCCAGCTTCTTAACGTGCACCTTCTTCCATTCACCCCGCAGCCTGCTCATGGCGGTGAATCTGCTGCAAGCATCAAGACCATGCTGGTCCTGTTGCGGCAGTGTGTACAGCTAGCGTTACAGCGCCTATTCATTTGACCGGGGAGAGAACCGAGCAGCACACGAAGAGTCGGAGAACAGCCTTTATTCTTCTACAGCAGGCTCAGCACACGTAATGTCACAGCTCTCTTCGTGTCTTCAGATCTTCTCCCCAGCTGCTCCTGCTTTTATACCCTTGGTAGGGCTCAAAAAGCGTCCAATCAACAATAAGCTTTAACATCCAATCAACAACAAGCTTTAACATCCAATCAAAAACAGTGGGATTCAAAAATTACCCAATCAGGATCACACAAACAGTGTGGCCAGAAACAGGCAGCAGCTCGTGGGCCTGGGGGCATTCTGGCACGTGCGGTGTCCTGGTGGCACGCAGGGTCCCGGGAGCCTCTCTGTGCAGGGGGGCCTGGCCCCAGCCGCGTGCCCTCCAACTGGCCACGCGGAGCACTGGTCCGCGGAGATGCGGAACTACGGGGAGGCGGCAAGCGGCTGCGTCCTGGCGCCCAACATTTTCCACATCAGTCCGACTTGACTTATTCTCAAACACCAGGATCTAAATCACCTAAAGTTAGATCCAAATGCTGGGAGCAATTAGGTAAATGTCTCCCTTATGGGGCATTCTAAAGTGGCTTTTAAACTTTCCTTTAGAATGAAATCGCTTTAAAACCTCACCATCTTTTCTAAAAACAGCCCAGGGAAGATCTTTACAGATTGTTTTTGGTTCTGATTGCAAGACTTCATTGGGGAAAATAGTTGAAATTTTTTTTAGAAATTAGATTTCCGGGTTATCCGTGCATTTCATTTATGCATACTTTCCTAATATTGTCCCTCTGGTGTGGACAGCCCAAGATCTTACTGCAGGTGAGTAGAGAGAGGGATTGATTGTAGCCACCATGCTATGGGCTTGCGGTGCTCAGCATCTGTGGACTGTGCAGTGATAGACACAGTGTAGACACAGAGCAGCTGACTCACTTGCCCAAAGTCACACAGCTCCTAGGTGGTAGAGCTGGGATTTGAACTCAGGTGGTCTAGTTTTAGAGACTGTGCTCAAACGCGCTCTTTCATATCTTCCAAACACACAGACCAGCAAGGTTTAAGCCTTCTTTTACAGACCTCTTGGATTAGTCAGAGAGGCGTTTGCCAATCTCATTTAAGGCATACTGTGTTAAACGCCACGATAGAAACATATTGAGTGCTTTTAAGCCCTGGATATTTTTGTGTAATATTAAAAGCCATTTTGAATCTATTTTCCATCCCAGAGAATTATCAGATAATTGAGGAAAATGAGGTAAAGTGAGCCGAAGGGCCGACCCAAGCCAGCTTTGCCTTGTTAGTCACCACTATTAATAATAGAGGTCAAATGGCTTTTCTCACACTGTTTCCTAAGAGCTCTGCTTGCCTCCACCAGAGGGTCCCTGCCTTCCCTGAAATTGAGAGTTCCAGCTCAGTCCTTGATTACTGTTGCTTTCAAGAGCCCTGTAGCAGGGCCCGTGTCCCGCAGAAATGTGGAATGTGGCCCTTGCCCATTGCAGTGGGGATTGGTAAAGAACCGATGACAAACCCCACATCCCTGTCGGGATAAATAGGCTTTGCCAAATCTCCCAAGCTTCTCTGGCTACAGAATGGGTAAAATGAAACTTGCTTTCTCCTCCTCCTCCTCCTCCTCCTAACCTAGTGGGAGTACTATGAAGATAAAAAGCAATAATTGGTGTGAAAATGCCCTGAGCTCCATAGATGAAAGCTCTCTGTAATCCCACCATGTCATTAGACGGGCTTTATGGGGATTGCAGTACGGTTCTGTGGCTCATAGAAGTAGCTCTTTTAGCTGGTGGTGTGAAGTCCTAGGTCCTGATCCAGAAAGGGCTTATTTATTGAACATATAGTCAAGTTAACACTGTGCAAGTCAAGGGCAGCCTAGAGTTGGAGGACAGACATACCCCCATTTGGGAAACCCTGTCTAGCCGTGTTTGAAAGCCTCCTGTGATGGGGAGCTCCCTGCCTCCTGCAGCAGCCACTGAGACTGTTAGAAAGTGCCTCCTTGGACTGGCAGGACGCAGAACACATCCACACGTCTGGCCCTTCAGATCCTGCTAGGTTGTGTCTCCTCCATATCGGCAATGATATTTTTTTCTTTTTTTTTTGCAATGATTATTTTTAAAGATGCTGGGCAAAAAGAGTTATACTTATCTCTCTTACATTAAAATTTTATTGCATTTGGCTATCTAGGTCTTTTTAAATCCATGTATTTTGCCATCTAACTTATTATCTACCTCTCCCAGGTGGTAATCCAAGCTTCTGGGTATTTATTGAGAAAAGGTAAAGGGCCTGATTCCCACGAACATAGTAGAATTTAATTTGATCTACTGTACATGGACAGTTTTGATAAGGATGCTCTCTCTTTTGGTCAAATATTGCCTTGGAGAAGGCCAATAAATATTTTTCTATCAACTAATTTGTGCTCTTTGTAATTAATTGTCAGTCATAAAGCGATTCATCTACTTGTGTGTGCTGTGTTTCGTAACTGTGTCCAAAGCGCTTCGCTGAAGTCCTTCTGTCTGCTTCATATTCTCTGATCTCCCAGTTCTGTGATTTTATCCTGGAGAGAAGTGTCTGGCATTAGGACGACTTGAGTTGTTCTTAGTGAAAGTGGGTTGGCTCCTAGGGTACTGCCATTCTCAATTCTCTTCATCGTCTATCCCATTCATCCTTTCTGGGGTCAATTTCTAGCTCAATCACCTATATCTTAGAGAATTCTCCTTTAAAAAAATTTAGACATTTGCCTAATTCCTCAGTTCTGATCTCACTCCCATGGATCATTTCTGCCAGCAGGTTGGCCATCTCATTTGAATATTTCCTGAGCTTAGGGTGCAGTTTGTCCAGGTGTGAGATTTGAATCCATTTAGCGCAGTTAGACCTTCTCGCCCTAGCCCATTCAGCAAGCCTTGGGTTCTGTTTTCTCTTTGTAACCTTTGTTTTGTCCTTTGTGCTCCAAAGACTGTGCTGCTTGGCAAGGAAGCCAGTGGCACCTGGAAAAGGAATTGTGCCCTCTTTTTCACATCAGCATCACAGGGTGGATGCCAGCCAGTTGACTCAGGCCTTCTTTGATGTTCTAGGTTCTGAGCCTCAGGAAATTCTTTTAAATGCTACTTTCAGTCCTTAAGTGACCCTTATTAAAATGTGAATACCTCTGAGAAGGATTGTACTTTGAAACCTAAAATAACCAGTGACGTGCTAACATCTTTGCAAAACATACCTTCAGACTCAGTCTAGCAGTTGTAGGAGTGGGGGTGGGTCTTACCTTCCAAGGACACCGTATCTGGTACCACTCAATAGAGAAGAGCCAAAGTCTGCTTTGTTTTGGGGCAATGCTCCATCCTGGAGCACTGTTTGCAGGAACTAAAAGGAGAAGAGGTATAGTAGCAGAAAGGACCTTAAATGAGGAGTTAGGAAAGCTGCCAGGATCGCTTGTAAGTGGGTTCTGAGACCTCTATTTCCTTCTCTATGATGTGAGAATGTTGGATCAACTTTAAATCATCTGTAAGGTCATTCCCAGCATGTGATTTTGATACTTTATCCTAATCTTATCCCATCTTTACCACTATAGCTGGCTCTGTGTCCCATATGCAAGTCACATCATCTCTTTGGGTCCATCTTAGTTTTCTTGATTTTAAAGATAGAAGAATGACTAGTTCTTTAGTTTTCTAATGAACAGGGCTCCGTAGAAGCCTGGGGAGAAGCAGGGTAGAGGTGTGGAGGAGCCACAGCCTGTCCTTCCCCCTCCCTGTCCAACCAACGCAACTCAATACTTACCTTTTGGTCTTCTGCCTGAGCTATCACTGTTTCTTTATCATGTTTGGTTTAGTTTGTTTTTGCCTTCTAGTGGACTGTATCTTAATACATGACCATGTAGTAATATTGTAATAGTATAAATGACTCTGAGAGCAGGGATCAAGACCTGTCATTGTATCTTCATTACTCTTCATAGAGCTTCAAGTACAGTAGGTGTTCAACAAGTGCTTGTTGGATAAACATGTAATGAAAATAATGATAATTATTAATGAGCTCTTATTCCATTCCAGACTTTCAGTGCCTAAATGGGTTACCTCAGTTAACCTTTAAATTAAACCTATAGGGTAGATATTATTTTATTCCATTTTATAGATACAGGAATAGAAGTACCGTGCCTTGAGTTGCATGGGGGCAACCTGATATGTATAAGAAGCAAAGGCTCTTGATCACCTTGTGACATGGCCTCATTGCTGTCTCTAGAACATGCTGACAAAGGTCAGGGGATGAGGAAGCTGGAAAGCTGGAGGAATGTCAGTCTGAAGATAATGCAGGAGAGAGAGGAGGGATGATCCCAAGACGTACAGAAAGAGATTTGGTGTGAAGTGCAAAGTTGGTTCCATAGAAGTGAGCCCCACAGACCACCAGCCTCAGTACCCCTTGGGTACTTTTTTTTAGGAATGCAGATTCTCAGGCCCCATCCCCAACTTCTTGAATCAGAAAAGTTAGAGGTGAGGTCCAGGAGTGTGTGTTTTAATAAACCCTCCAGGAAAGTCTGATGCGTGCTGACACTGGAGAACCACTGCTGTAGACCAACTCTGGTGACTTTAGTTTTGCCTGTGAACATTGGAGAAGCTTCTGGTTTTCTCACTGTTGGAATCTAAGTTTTAAATTTACACCCATATCTAATCCTTTGATATTTTAAGGATGAGTCTAAACAAGATGTTTGCTTGGCCTGAGAGACTCTGAGTATCAGATTTCTTCTTTCTACCTTCTGTTTAGTCTGTAACCTGAGGCCTATCACTTAACTCCTGATTCTTTGCCTGTAAAATGTGGTTAATGATGCCGTGTCCCATATTGGGACAGCCGGAGAAATGTGTAATTAGTGGTCGTGAAGCATCTGGAGCCCAGAGCGCCGTATAAATGTTGTAGGCTAATAACCCGTTTATGGCCTGAAATGCCGCCTACAACTTGACACATTTAAAATTTCTTCCCTGAATCGTAAAGTTTAAAGTTAATTTAACAGTTTGGTATTTTGCACTTATATTTTTATTCTTTTTGTCGCCTGAATTTTTTTTTTCGTTGTGCTTCCTTCCATCTTCCAGAGAAAGTGGGTAAGAAAAGAAAAAGGTTTAAAAAAATCAAGACCTCCAGAGAAAAATAACCTCTCCAAAAGCCAAGCATAATTTTTTGATTGTCAGGCATGGATTCTACAGAAGTTTCGAACAGAAAGGTGAGCGATATAGTCCATAGGCACAGAGGTAGTTAGTGACTCTGTTGAGGCTGGTTCTTTGAGATTCCAAACGGTGAATCTTCAAAGAGAGTTCATCTTGAGTAACATCTTCATTTCTGCTCAGCCTTGTAACAGTGACCTTCCTTCTGTTTGAAATCTGAGGAGTCTGAATAGTATTTTCTATACGGTCATTATTTATTCAACTTAGGCAAACACTTCCTTTTTTAGGCAAGACTGCTTGTCCTATGTATACACTCATTTTGGATTAGATTTACAGGCTAGTTCATTTTACTCTAGTGTGAAGTCTTTTTTTTTTTTTTCTCCCCTTAATCTCCAACTGGTGAATGACCAAAAAAGACTCAGATGAAGCCACAGCAAAAGCATTTCTCTTGAAAGTTGAAATAGGGCTGAATTTATATGGAAAATACAAATGTGGATAAATTAACCAAAGATATGTGTATAAAAGAGGCTTTTATACCAATGCTGTGGCATGAAAAAAAAATTTAAAAATGCTCAATAACCATAGTTTTTATTTTATGTATTATAACTTTAATATTGCAGCATAATCACTGGGCAGGAAAAAACCTCCACTCTTTTTTTTTTTTTTCTTACCATTTCCTGACATTTAAAACTACACACTATTGCTGAATTGAAAAAAAAGAAAAGAAAAGAAAAAAAGAACAGCAGAATAGGGCTTATCCAGACCCTGACTCAACACACTGGTTTATAAACGGAGTCTCAAGTAAACAGGCTTGTTTCTCCTTGTGCCTTATGCTAGAGGTCAAATGCTTACAATAGCCAAAAATAACAAGTTGAGGCATGTTTTCATAATTGGAATTATAAAAGAAATTCCACCATCTGCTAATAAAAAGAAAAGTTTTACAATAAAGCTAGCAACTGCTGTCATCTCTGAAGAAACATCTCTAAATTCTTCAGAAGATAGTAATGGTGCTTATGATTGCTAAAAATCATTCAGGGCTCCATTCACCGATTACAATTTACCCAGGAACTCATGCTCGTACCTAGAAGAACCGCATGGAATCCTTTTATTAATAGTAGTTGGTCCCACTTTACAACTGTCTGGGGTTATTTATAGCAGACCGAAAAGTATTTCCTTTTCAAGTCCAAATAAGTCGAAATGAACTGGACAAAAGATAGACTATAAGAGAAAAAGGAGGAGGAAAAAGAAACTCTCCTCGCCTACTTTGCAGATCCTTGGCTGAACCCAAAAATGGCTTCTGTTTCCAAGGGGCTTAGCGGCAACTTGCTAAGCACTACAGTGAAATGAAATAGTGTAGTACGTCTGGCAAATTATGAGGGTTGACAGCAAACAGAAGGGAAGAGTTTAACTCTTCCACACTAGCGTTGAGCCTTCAGATAAGTCCAAAAACAAATGATCATCCATTGAGACGATGTGCTTTTCATAATACAACATGGTCCAGCCAGAGATTTTTCTTTCTTTTTCTGTTTTGTTTTTTTTTTTATCACCCATCTTCTCTGGGCCTGTCTTTTCCTATCAGGTGTAAATTATTTGTTTGCAACATTTCTGAAATTGCTCTAAGAAGATCAATAGAAAAAGTGGTGAGGAAAGAGAATGTATTATAATTTCACTGCCGTCACTCCTCTGAAAACCAGCTGTTCTCTAATTCTGTGTTCTTCATGCCAGCTCGGAAATAATTAATGTAGAGTGTGTATGTGGTCTGCAGAAACATATCGAGAAACAAGTGCATTTAATCATTGTTTGGATGATCCTAACTCATTTTAATATTACACCGTTTAGTCAGCAGACCTCTACAATAAAGAAAACATGTTTGATTGAATTAGGTAATTTAATGTTTCCTCTCGTAATTCTTAAAACAAGAACTGTTGCTTTTCAAAAAAGAGATGTTTTTCTTGAGAAATGTGGATGGCAATTTTCTGTGGTTTCTCACCTTTTGAACTCCCAGAGCTCTCACTGTCTGGACGATTCATTTCTCACCTTTCAGTGTCTACTTTCATGTGCTGTTAATTCTCTTTTTATGCCCTAATCCGACCAGACTAGAAACTCCTTGAAGGTACAAATCATCTTCCATATTTCTTTATTTCTCAAAGTGCCTAAATCAGCGGCTTAAAAGGTTGTGGTAACAAGATTTTATGTATTTCATCACATTTAATGACCTAACGGATTTGTTATTAAAACAGTGATCTCCACCTCAGCCTATTTTAATATCATAAAGTCATCTTGAAAAGTATTATGTTTGCCAGTCTCTTTTCTAAAATGACCTTGGCCTCATTCAGCACAGTGGTTTGTCGCACAGTGCTTCACTTTTGGGCTCTGGATGTATAAGGTGGTCGGGATATTACACCTAATACGTCCTATTTGAACCAGTGTTACTGGATTGAATGACCATCACTCCAATTGGGAATCATTGTTACCACTCTGAAACCCTTTCACAGTTGAAAAACATAAGAAAGAGAGAGTATCCCTCTTAGGTGGATATTTATTTATTTTTTTGCAATATTACAAGGGTACAAATGTTTTCAGTTACATGGATCACTTTTGTAATGCTTAAGTCTGGTTATAAGTGTGCCCATCACCCAGATAGTGTTCACTGTACCCATTAGGTAGGGTTTCACCCATCCCTTCCTGCCCTCTCCCCCTACTTGATTTCCAAGGAGTTTTACTTCCCTCTGTGCACATGTGTGCTCATCGATTAGTTCCAATTTAATAGCAAGTACATGTGGTGTTTGTTTTTCCATCCTTTAGGATATTTATTCATTTATTGCAATTGGTAAAGAATTGTTGAGGATGGCCTTTCTGAAACGTGTTTTTGGAATTTAATTTTGGCCACAGATTGACCTTTCAGAGACAAATTCATGTTCTTGGATGTTGTGTGTTTAAGTGTGTGTGTTTTAGAAAAAACAAAGGAATCATTTAGTATCTAGAACATATCATTGAAATTCTTAGAAATCCCATAATTGCAGATTTGTGGCATGCGTTTTATGGGAAGAAAAGAAAAACAACCCCCTAAACGTTGAGGCCTTGCTTATCCTCAGAATACATCACAGAAAAGTAAAGGGGCAAATGTTGGTGGTATTGTCATTGTTTTATTTTTAGTGAAAACAGGAACTGAGATGAGAGTCTCCTTACATACATTGAGTCACTTTAGAACTGTCTAGTTATAGCATGAGAAGTTTATTACAGATGTGAAATTATGCAGTATGTATCAAGGATAAATGTTTATTCATATTCTAAATTTAACCTACCATCATTTAAATGTTGCAGTTGGAAGTGGATTTGCAGTTTTGGCTTCTAGGCCTGAAATTCTCCCTATACCACCGCCATGTGGACCAGAGACAGAGCTATGGAAAATGTGGAAGGATATCCAAGCTTCCTCTCCATTTGGGCAACATATTTGACTCCAGTTTATAAAAAGTGAGTCAAAATCACTACAAAAACAAATTGCCTTAGTCATACTCAGGTCTTGTTTTAGCCTTTGCTACGGTCTAGGGGTTGGCAGAGGACACCTGTCAAGTACCGCAGAGGACAGAAGGCACACTCAGCTGGGATGTTAAAGAGAGAAGTTAACGAAGGGTCTGTTGACAGAGGTATCAGGAAGTTGAGAGAACCAGCAGATTCTGAAGCATCCAGGGGTTTCCAACAATGGGAAGCCATCCCCATCCCTGGGCCTGAAGGGACAACAGGAGGAAATCGTGTTATTGGAGCCCAGGGACAGCTAGAGCCACAGGAGAGGCGCTGAGACAGTGGGTTCATGGAGGGTCACATCTGCTGCCTGAATTGCAGCCTCAGAGCAGGGAGGGAGCAGAGAAACCAATACCCCACCCCACCCCACCCCAGCACTGAGGAGACCCCCGGGAGAAGCAGAGACGATTTCATCAGACTCAGTTCTTACCTTCAACATCCGGGGATTTACCAACCGTGATTATTCTCCGCTGGACTGACTGGGAGGTACGAGTGCAAGGGATGGTTAAAAGAAGGGAAGTGAAATGTCCCCTTGAGAAATAGAATTTGGGTGAAGGTTTGGCTTGGGTGATCTGACAAAAAGAGGACTAATAGTATAATATGACTTACATCCATAAAAAAGAGAAAATCGACATCCACATGGAATAGTGGTTAAGAACTCTTGCAGCGGAGCGAGATTGTCCAAGTTCAACCCAGGTTTGGCCCTTCACCAGCTGGGCTATCTGGGGCAATTTCCTCTGAAGCCCTATTTGCTCATTTTTAAAGCATGGAAAACAATCATGCTTATTACCCTGTGGGGTTCTTGGGAGGCTGAAATGAAAAGATGATGGTAAAGTACTTGGCCTGTGACAGCACACTCAGAAGGTGCAGCTGCTAGCAGCTAATGCAGATGGTCCCCAACTTACAATTTTCAACTTTACAACGGTGTAAGAGCTATAGGCATCCAATAGAAATCATACTTGGAACTTTGAATTTTGACCTTTTTCTAGGATGGCAATATGCCTTACGATACTCCCTCATGATGCTGGGCAGGGACCTGGAGTCGCAGCTCCCAGTCGCTGACACCATCACGGGGGTAGACACCCATATTCCGCAGTGTGCTGTGCTGCCAAGCGATTTTTGGATGTCGTATTTTGTGTTTTTGCATCCCATCATGTCTACAAAACGCCCATCTGTGTATGGTATTCGGCACTTTATTACAAAATAGGTTTTGCGTGAGATGATTTTACCCAACTGTAGGCTAATGTTAGTGTTCTGAGCATGATTAAGGTGGGTTAGGCTAAGCTGTGATATTCCACAGGTTAGGTGTTCTAAATGCAGTTTGACTTAATGACATTTTCAACTTAGGATGGGTTTGTCGGGACATAGTCCCATGGTAAGTTGAGAAGCATCTGTACAAACCAGAATGGAAGGCTCCATCGTGGCTTGTGGTCCTGTCTCAGAAGATGCCCCTCTCTCTGCACAGGGAGTCCCAACGTGGGTGAGGATGACGGCATGAGACAGTTATGTTATTGAAAGGAAACGTGGTCTGCATAGGGCTGAGAAGCACCCCTTCCTTCTTACAGCCAAGGGAGAGGCTTGCTTCTCTCTCTGTTGTTGGCAGCCTGTGGGGCTAGGAAGTAGGAAGCAGAGAAACTGATGGAGGAAGGAAGGTGCTAGGTCCTACCAGAACGGGGCTGGGCTGGAGGTGAGCAGAGAAGCACTGGAACAGGGGAAGCCCACCCTGGTTCTGGCTCCTTGTTATTCGTGGCTGTCCCACACCACACATCAGTAGATTGCCACCAGGCCCTGCCCTACCCTTTGCTGAGCTCACAACCTCCATAGTTTTTATGCCAAGGCTGCTGTTGAAAGGAACCTCAGGTCCCTGCTCAGAATCTTGGTCTCAGAAAATGACCAGTTGCCGCAGTGAGTAGGATACATCAATGCAGCTAAGAGCAGATCAGGAAGAAACTGGGGTCTCTAGATGAAAAAAAAAGATGCAAAAAAGTACTACAGATGAAGCTGAGTGCTTTAAGTTAGCCCATTCTATTTGTATAGTTTTAAAAATAAAAACTGGAAACAGGTTAGAGGAACATAATGCACTAACAGACTTGGGAATTAGGGGCAGAATTCTCCTCTAAATTCATGAAGTCGTGGCACAGTTTCCTGTTGAACATGGTCTGTTCCTACCACTCGCAGGGTCCTGGCTGATTTCTTCTCCAGCAGCCCGAGATTTCTTTCTGGTTTTTCAATTTCTGCCCCACCCTCACCGCAACCCACCCACAGGCCAGCGGCTGCCAGAGACAGAGTCTTTTGCAGCAGTGAGCTCTGGATTCTCAGCTGTAACGGGCTAGAGTCAGGGGCGAGATGAGTGTGTGTGAGCTAGTGAGAAGGGGTAGATGATGATAAAAAATACACTGTGCTGCGCATGGGGTCCAGCACTCCCTGACATTTCGAAGATTACCTGGCCTGCGACAATCAGTGGATTCGACCACCCTGCTATAAGAAAAGATTAAAATGCAGCTCAAAAGCCAAATGATTAAATAAGTTCAATCTCGTAGTGACTATTTCACCACACAAGGTGGGTGTGGAAAATTTTGGCAGATAGAGTCATGGCAATCACAGGACATCCCAAAGCCACAATGGTGAGGCACTAGAAACATTCTTCTTGTAATTTGGAAAGAAATGGTTTCAGAAAATGCCCATCAGATTTCGTGCCTGTCACATCTCTGTCCCCTGTCAAAGTGTAAGGAGGATGAAGGTCGAAGGACTAGCGTGGAGTCAGAAAGTCAGTTGCAGAAACACCCCTGTCTGTGTGGACAGGAAGCCGTTAGGGGTGTATCTGTACACGTCGCGTCTGCATTGTTTCCAAGGCATTGTTGACTTCAGGAATGAGTCATTTACTAAGTGTGAGAGATAAGTTATCTTAATGATCGGATACCTTTAGAATAGTTTGAGTTCAATAGTTTTGAAAATCTTGGTAACATAAAATACATTTATTTAGAAAGCATCTGAAATTCTACGGTCAACATTTCAGTGACAGTCGAGAGCAGAGTATGCCGTCCTTCCGGAACCATTTATTTAGTGCAGCGGTGCTCACAGGAGGGGAACGGTGTGTAGTCACGCGTGCGTTCTCTCACGCTGTGGTGGGCCCCAGAGGAAAGCCTATCACAATACAACAGATTAATTCTGAAAATAGAACCCATTCCTAAAAAGCCAAAGGTTGCATATGCAAACCTACAAACAGCTCTTGCGGAAGGCTGAGTCTCTTGCTCTCGCACGTTATTGCTAGGTGGGTGTAAGTGGTATGTTAGTGCCCAGAGGGGAACACCCACTTCCTGCCGGAGGGGACAAAGCCCTGGACACGGGAAGCTCTCAGTGAGTGCTTCTTCAGCAGACACAAACGCCGAAGATAAAGGACCTGTCCCTGTGTTATATCAGGGGCCCAAAATGTAGTCATTTCGGGTTGCCTTCTTTACTGTTTCATTTTCCAGTTTTTGAGTTTTGAGAGACAGATGCTAGCCGTACTAGCTGGTAGTCTGTATTACAGCCTGTGCATGTCAGGTAAGGCACCTGCAGGGCCTGGCTAGGGAGGAGACTAGCAATAAGCTCGATCATTCTGTTCCTTTTGAATCAGATCCGCCAGCTTGTGACTGACTAGTCTTGCTGACATCATGAACAATGGAGAGGGTGTGCCCCAGGTGAACCTTGCACTGGAAGTGCAGGACTGACGGCCGGGGAAGGCATTCCTAAGGAGAATCTAACTTAGTTTTTCCTCCACTGTGATGGTGGTCCCCCAGCTGATCAAGCAAGCAAGCATATATTGAGAACCTGGCCAGCACCTGGCTCTGCTTGGGGCGGTGCTGAAAAGAGCAAAGCTGCAGAGGAGAGCTGAGGTTTTGGGGACATGCCGACAGCTTCGCTAGGGTGGCTTTCCACTGGGATTCACATCTTGTCTGCATTCCACCAGAAGCCAGAGGACGCACACGGTGAGTGATCACACTGGGGGTTCTGCCACTTGCCCACAAGAGAAGGTGAGCCAGCAGGTCCTTCCTGAAGCATCTCTTGGGACCCTCTCCTTGCCCCTTGACAGATGGCAAACCCTCACCCCGAAAGGGTTCCTGGCCTTCCTATATTGCCTCTGCAACATTGCAGGGAAAGAAGGCATTTGTTAAGGCACAGGCTCCCAATGGAAAGGGTTAACTAGCCTTTGTGAAAAAACACCCCTTCATCAAAAAATGCTTAATATACAAATCAAAAAGTCTCCTTCCTTCCCAGAATGCTTGATGTGAAAACAGCATCCCAACCCTTTTACATCCCCCCCTCCCCCCCGTAAGGCACAGCCTAGCAAACTCCTCATCCCTCACCACCCAGCTCCAATATGGTCTCCTCTGTGACTTCCCCTGCCCCCATCATCTTCCCACCCACCCCCGCCAGGGGCCTTCCTCCTGTCTTTGGGCACCCAGCACCCTTGCACACATCCTTCCACAGACTCTCCTCCACTCGATTCCCTCCAGCAATGGGAGTTGCTTCGAGGTAAAGGACTTTGTCATCCGTGTGTACCCGGTGCTTACCCTGGGACCAGGAGCAGGGTGATGGGTAAATGTCTGCTACACGGACAAACTGGGAAATGAACAAGTGATCTTTTATAAAGGCACAGGTGTGTAAATATACGATCCCTTCTTAGGACAGAGCCGCGGAAAATAGATAAACAGAGGTTACCAGTGCAAACAGCCGCAGACAGGAGCTAACTGTTAAGGAAAGGTTTGTTTTAATGTTTGGCTTCAGATTCTGGTGGTGGAAGCAGGAACTTTCACATACTGCGATTAGGAAGACAAATGTTCCACTGTGCAAACAGCAAGAGGATATGACTCTGCCGCCAGCACGCGGTGCAGCTGTCCCCAGCCCTATGCAGACGGGCAGCGCTAAGATAACAGCGGGGGAGGGGAGGGGGGGCGTCTATTCTTGCTCTGCTGTGCGATGTGAATACTTTCTCTTGCGGAAATCCTTGGACCACTTGTTGTTTGCCTTACTCTTCACCCTTTAATCATAGGCCCGCCGGTGCCCCGCCCACCCTGCTGCAGGGCGACAGGAAGGCTTTCCTTCCTGCACACATGCGTGCAGGCGTTTGGCGTGAGGGCGATAAACACCGGCCACTGCGAAGTGGAACGTGGAACGCGCAGCGAGCATCTTGCAGGTGGCCAGGGACGCCCGGGCTGGCGGGCCCTTACTCTCGCCTCTGCTTCCTGGACCTCGCAGCCGCCAAGCTTCCTGCGCGCGACTGTCGCCCCGCCGCCGTGTGGTCGATGAGGTGTCTGACGTGTCTGTCGCTAATGCGTGCGTTTGTCATTTTCCCCCGTAAGAAGTTATTTTTAAAGCCAGTGATAAGAAACCACAGAGCGCCGAGACCCAGGTGAAAAGTAAAACCCGGGGCTGAGTCTTGGGAGGCGTCAAGTATCAGAGCCAGCTAGAGAACCTGGCTGGGCCCATCTGTTTTTGCTTGTCCCACAGTAACAGGCAAGGTTTAGGCTGGTAATAGATGAAGACAGGCTTAATATACTCCTAGAGAGGCCCCAGGAGCTGCTTTAACTTCAAGAAGTAAAGGTGCTTAATTCTCTTGATAAAATGTGACAGCCTGCCCAAGGTGACTATTGGGTGGACATCGTGTTGGCCATAATTGATTCATATGGGATGCAAATGAGTTGGCCAACTTTGGGCAAAGTACAGTCCTCCTTTGGCCTCCGAGTCCGTATCTGTAAAATGAGATAATACTTTCCACCTGGCAGTGCTGTTTGGAAATCCAGTGTGATCATATATGTGAAGTCCTGGGACATAGCAGGGCCCAGTATGAGCGACATGATTTTATAATGAGAAAAACATGGCTTTTAGACTTGGACAGAACTAGATTTGAATATTCAGCTAAACTACTTATTAACTCTGTGACTCTGGGCAACCTCACTATTTCTCAGTTTACTCACCTGTACAATGGGACTAATGATACCTGTTTCACAAGCTTGTTATGAGTATTAAATAAGACACTGCATGTGAAACATCGAAAGGTTAAAATGTCTAGATCTATATGATATATCTTCAAAATTATCTTTCAGAAAAGGGGTGTTATCTTAAGTTTCATTTTATACCAAGTCTCTCATACTATTGGATTACTCAGTTACTTTATTTTGAACCCCCAACTACTTATTGGAAAAGACACAATATCCCTGAAATTACCTTAGTCAATGATAGTTTTGGCCCCTTGTAGAGGTCACTTAATGGAATTATTAAAAATAAAAGAAACCTCAGATGTATTTACAAGTGTTGAATATAACTGTAAACAACCTTTTAAGAAGTTTTTCTTTCTTTCTTTTTTTTAATTCAAATAATATAAAAGGGTATACAGTGAAAACCAAATCTCCCTACTGCTCTTGACCTTCAGCCACCCAGATCTCCTCCGTGGACAGACACAACCTCAGCCCCTGGCAGTTTCTTCCTGAGATGTTTTGTGTACTGAATGCTGGGATATTCCTCATTTTTATTTTTATTTACTTATATTTTTTTGAGATAAGGTCTCACTCTATTGCTAAGGCTACAGAGCAGTGGCTGGAGCTCACTGTAACCTGGAACTTCTGGTCTCAAGTGATCCTCCTGCCTCAGCTGCCCTACTAGGTAGGACTATAGGTGCATGCTGCCATACCAAGCTAATTAAAAAAAAATTTGTAGAGACAGGGTCTCACTATGTTGCCCAGGGTGGTCTTAAACTCCTGGACTCTAGGGATCCTCCCGCCTCAACCTCCAAAAGTGCTGAGATTACAGGCATGAGCCACCACACCCAGCCCATTCCTCATTTTTAAAATTTAACATCTTGGAGAGCTTTCTGTATCAGCCACCTCTTTCCTTGTAGTCTCTTTATACTATTCCACAGCAGATTTTTAAAGATCACTTTAAAAAGCAATATAGCTAGTGGCTATGTTGTAGTGACCACCTATAAGATGATTAAAAGCCAGCTGTTCTCATGTCACTGTGTGGCTATCACTGGATAAAGTGTCCAGTGGCAGCGTTGTACAGGGACTTATACATTCTTTTCTGTCAAAAGGGTAAGCTGAGTGTAGTGGCTCATGCTTGTAAACCTGGCACTCTGGGAGACCCAGGTGAGTGGATTGCTTGAGCTCAGAAGTTCAAGACCAGCATGGGCAATATAGCAAGACCCCATCTCTAAAAAATAAAAAATAACAATTAGCTGGGTGTTGTGGCACATGCCTGTAGTCCCAGCTACTCAGGAGGCTGTGCTCGAGCCCAGGAGTTTGAGGTTGCTGTGAGTTATGCTGACACCACTGTACTCTAGCTGAAGTGACAGAGTAAGACTCTGTCTCAAAAAAGAAAAAAGCTAAGGAACAAGCAAGCATGATATACTTTAGGAAACATGTCTTAGATCAGTGGTCCCCAACCTTTTTGGCACTAGGGACTGGTTTCATGGAAGACAATTTTTCTACAGACCGGAGGCAGGGGGTGGTTTCAAAATGATCAAGCATATTATATTTATTTTGCAGTCAAACCTCTCTGCTGATGATAATCTGTATTTGCAGCAGCTCCCCAGCGCTAGCATCACCACCTCAGCTCCACCTCAGATCATCAGGCATTACGTTCTCATAAGGAGCCGCAACCTAGATTCCTCGCATGTGCGGTTTACAGTAGGGGCGATGCTTTCATGAGAATCTAATGCCGCCGCTGATCTGACAGGAGGCGGAGATTATGTGGTGACTCGAGGGATGGGGAGAGGCTGTAAATACAGATGAAGCTTCACTCACTTGCCCTTGGCCTCCTGCTATGTGACCTGGTTCCTAACAGGCCACGGACTAGTACCTGTCCACAGCTCAGGGATTGGGGACCACAGTCTTAGAGGACGAAAAATCATCTAAGACTCAAAGATTCACACGCAGAATTTAAATAAATGTCCAGGCACAGTGGCTGACGCCTGTAATCCCAGCACTTTGGGAGGCCAAGATGGGAGGATAGCTTGAGGCCAGGAGTTTGGGACTAGCCTGGTCAACATAGCGATACCCCATCTCTACAAAAAATAGAAAACTTAGCTGAGTGTGGTGGTCCATGCCTGTAGTCCCAGCTGCTCTGTAGGCTGAGGCAGGAGGATTGCTTAAGCCCAGGAGTTTGAGGTTGCAGTGAGCTATGATGACACCATTGCATTCTAGCCTGGGCAACAGAGCAAGACCTTATCTCAAAAAAAATTAAAAAAAAATAGTAAAATAGAGTTGTTTCACAAAATGTGACATGATGAAACAATACTTCTAAATTTTTATATTATCTTAATATGTATATATAACAAAATTAATGGATTTAATTATACATACATATATGAATTAAGTATTATGAGTAGTTATCTGATCATTTTGTTTATATTACTAAAAGTTTACATATTCAAAAACCTTTTTAGGGCACATCTTCTCATTAGGAAAATGTAGGCTGCTTTCTGCTGGGGCATACTCAGGGGGACCTTGCTATTTAGCAGTCCTACTCTGAACAAACAGAAATCAAACATCACAAAGCAGGCAGAGGCTAAGGTGGCACTTTCATTACTAAGGGCAGGTAGGAAGGCTGTTGGCCAGGTGTTCCTACTAACCACTGAGCCCAGAATTAAGCAGGCTAACCTGTTTGCTAGTTGCTGCAGAGCTAGACCACAGGGAAGGCAACCCTCTACCACCAGGACAGTGCCCCTAAGGGTGGCACCAAGCCAAGAGACAAATTGCTGCCATCTCCCTAGGGACACAGTATAGACCCAGGGAGAGGCCAGGAGTTCACTTACTGAGTTTCCTGCACAGGCCAGGAGCGGGGAAGGTTTTTCTCCCGCAAATGCTGTGTATTTTGGCATAAAGCATATACTCATTTGGACTAACTCTCACCACATATATGGGGCGAGTAGGGTATTCCATGGCACAGGAAGGGTCCACTTGTTCCCTTAAGGCGGGAAGGGTGGCTTCCCCAGAGCTGATGGCTCCAGCTGGCTGCCTCTGAAGCTTCAGGTCATGTGGAACAGCTCTGATCAGAGGGTCCCAGCGTGGGGAGAATGCAGCTGCTCCAAGACTGAGAATTTAAGGAATCAGGGAGCTTTCTGCCCAGAGAGCACTTACAGGGCAGCTAGCCCAATCCCTGTCTCCACGGATGAGAAAACTGAGGCCTGTCTGGGTCGAGGTTGATGGAATAGCCAAAAATCACTCAGTAAACTGGGGATGGAGCTGGGACCAGACACTTGGTGCTGTGCCCCAAGCTTTGCTTGGCTTATGGACGAGAGCACAGTTTTCTGCTCTTGCCTGGGACCCCCACGACTAGAACCCACTCCGTCACGTGTAGAAGTGCAGCCAGTGACCCTCTGACAGTCCAGTCCCACTGCAGCTGGTTCTGTCTTCAGCCTGTAAGACAAACGATGATTTGGCAGACACGGGCCGGGGTGAGTGCTGCTGACATGCCCGAGCTTGATATGAATGACTGCGATTACAATAACCGCACCGATTGTTGTGGCTGGTGCCAGCGGTGAGGAAGGATTGTGCTAAATCAGAGAGCCCATTTGTTGCCAGGCCAGTGTCGGGCTGACAAGCCAGGCCTAGGCATGGGCTGAATATCTCTATTGAGAACAGAATCTGGGCATGAGTCACACACAGCACCTGATATGTAGGGGGCCCTTGAGGAAGAGCAGGCAGGGTGGTAGGGAGGGAGGAAAGGATGGATGGATGGATCAAGGGAAGTATGGAGGTAGGGAGGGAGGGAGGAAGGGACAGGAAGAGGCAGGGAGGAAAGAAGGCTGGGAGGGAGAGGGAAGGAGGGATTTTAGTTAGAGAAATTTCACTTTACTTGTTCAAAAAGATGGCAGAAAGTTGAATAATGTCATCAGTTTTCCTGCATCTCTAGTGCTGTTTTCTACAATGCTCAAACCATGTTATGTCATTGAAGCAGACCACAAATAAGAAAGAACTGAAAATTTCATGTTAGCTTCTGCACCACAGATTCCCCTATGGGACTAAGGTCATAGGGAGAAAAAAAAATCAGCAGGCTTTGAAGCCAAACCGATCTGGATTTGATTTCTGCTTTTTCACTAACCACGAGACATGGGGAAATGACTTAATCTCTTTCAGTTTCCTCATCTCCAAGAGATAAAAGTACATACCTTATAGGACTTTTGCCAAATGCTTCCTTAGCACCCTGGACTTTGTCTATCATAATACTTTTCATAGTCTATCGTAATCACTTGTTTAAGGTTTGTTTGCTTTCACTGCTGGCCTGAAGGCACCTTGAAAGCAGGGCCTGGGGCTGCCTTGCTCTCAGCTGTTAATGTATCTTTATCATGCAGCACAGCGCCTGGCACATGAGTACTTGCTGAAACGATGGATAGGTAGAGGAGTGGGTGGGTGGATGGATGATTGGATGAATGGATGGGTAGGTGGGTGAGTGGATGGATGGATGGATGGATGGATGGATGGATGGATGGATGGTTGGATGGAGAGATGATTCAAGAAAGGTGAAAAGATTCGAGATAATGTATGTAAGGGGCCTATCCCAGAATCTGGAATATACCAGGCACTTAAAGGTTCCTTTCCACTTTTGGTGGAAGACCTCACCTCCTCTTCTATCTCTGTGCTTCAGGACTATTTAACTCTAAATATAATACAGGACCCCCAAAACTTTCCTTCCTTGCCAGTTGCAATATTGCCAGGGCCATGATTGCTTTCATAAGAATTTATTCTAGCACTGCCACAACCAGCACATATCTGAAGAGACACAAATGCCCACAGTAAACCCAAGATGCGTAGGAAAATATTACAATAGGAGAAAACGGTGGCTCTTTAAATGACAGGAGTGAAAAGCTAGCTGGAAGTACATCTAAATCGTCTCTTTCTGTAAGAGCTAACCTCTTCAGGAAAGGACTAAATAAAAGAATAACTATCAAGACATAACTAAGTAAAATAATCTCTCTTTTCTCTCCATTCCAGCAGCACTTTACATCTAATCTTGCTTTATAACACGGCACTTTCTCCTTGTGTTATGGTGACATGTTACTTGGGTCCCGGGGCTGGATGCCCAGGAGGTGGTCAGTTAGTGCTTGTTGAATGAATAAGTTGATGTCTTATTTCATCTCTTAATTGATTCCTGTGGTTAGATTCTGCATCTTGCCTCTTTGTCTGCGCCCATGTCTAGTGCAATACATTTTGTGCCAAGTAGGCCATAAGCTGTAGGTAAATATTTGTTGGATGAATAAATGAATGCACAAAAGGGCTCCTGGAGGGAATCCAGGAAGACATGCCTGTGATGAATTTGTAAGGAGGCAGGAGATGCTGGGAGGGAGGATGCCTGGAGAGGAGAGACAAGTCTCTGTGCCGAATGCAAGCAGTGGGGGTAAGGCCGTCTCCCAAGAAACAGCAGAGCAGGAAGAGTGTGAATGATGAAGGAGGAACTGACCCACCAGAAAAGCAGCTCCAGCATGCTGCAAGGAACCTGCATGTTATAGACACCTAGAATCAGTGAGTGGGGAGGGCGACCAGGGACGTGGCAAGGGGTTGGGCCAAGGTGGTGGTGACGATGCTGACCCAACTGGAGTCACGTGGCTTTCACCCCTGTTGACCCCTGGTGTCCCTTTATCACCACCGTTTGCCTCCATCTCACTGCCGAACCTCCTGCTCACAAGCTCTGTTCGCTTAGTTTCCACTCACCCGTCATCCTACTTGACTGTTACTTCTGCCCACGCTGCCCTTCGAGGTCATCAGAAACCCCCTTGCTGCAGGGATGGGCTGTCCCCGTGCTTATCTCACTGGAACAGCTTCCGCTGCTGCAAGTCACTTGCCCCTTCTTAAATGTCTCTCGCCTCGCCTTTCACGCCGTCTGTTCCATGGTTTCTCTCTGTCGCTCTGGTCTCTGCCCCTTCCCCACCCCTCCTCATCCCTTCAGTGTGGGGGCTCCTCTGGCGCTCTGTCGAGGCCTCTTCCCTGATCCGGACCTTCTGACATGTCCTGCTGTCTACTTTGGTGGCCATGGCCGCCATCTGTATGCTGGGGCTTCCCTTCCTGGCACTCCGGCCCAGGTATCTTTTCTGAACCCCGTGCCTCTTAGAGAGGTTCACTCGGCGTCCCACAGTCGTCCCTTTCCAGCAGGGACAGGCGGAGAGCATGATCGTCTGCCGGGCACACTTGTCCTCTGGTCTAGCCCTGTCTGTGAATGGCTTCAGGCCAGGTGCTGAGGCCAAAAACCATCCGTCTTCCTCTGCCCAAGCCAGAAGTCATATTCCCGCCTTTTCTTCCCTGTGCACTTCGCGTTCACCACCAAGTCCTGCAGATTCTCTCTTCTCAACGTCTTTCGTATCTGTCCCATTGTCTCTACCTCCACTGCCACCTTTCGAGTTCAGATCACTAGTGTCACTTTCTCAGGTTACCAGCCACTCCTTGACTGGTCTCCCTGCCTCCACCTTCCCTCTCTCCCATCTTCTCTTCCTCCAGCCCAGTTTCACTCTGCAACTGGAGTGATAGTTCTAAAATGCACACTGGACCCTGTGTGCTCCCTGCTTACGTTTTCCCTTCCCTCTAGGACAGGAAAGCCCTTAGCATGGCTTTAAAACTCTTAATTATCTGGTCCCTTCTTACTTCCTTAATTTCATCCCTGGCCGCTCAGGAACCCCCCCCCCCCCACCTACCCACCCACTCAGCCACACAGACACGCCAGAGCCCGTTTCAGCCAGCAGGCTGAGCCACTTCCAGCTCTCGGTGCCACGCCCTGGCTTGCCTCTGGTCCTGGCAGGCCACACCTGGGGCCGTGTCTCCTCCTCCAAGAGCCCATTTGTCCACATAGGCAATCCTCGCGCTTGGCCGCTGTAGTCTGGGTGATAGAGTGTCTCTTTGACTAAGTTACTCATTCTTCACTCTCGTTTTGGGAACCTCAGGCCTTGCTGTTAGGTTCTCCTCCTCTGGGTCTGCTCCTGAAGGAGCCCTGGACAGGGCTACTCCAGGTCAGGGGTGACGGGCCACAGTGTGGGGAAGAGCCTAACTGTCCCCTTCATCCAGCCTCCCAAAGGTCGGGAGGCTCCACCATTGGCACTCCTCTCACACATGCTCTCGTCATGTTACCATTGCCTCCTTATTTGTTTGTTTCCATCAACAGAAGGCAAGTTTTGATTCTACTTATCCAGTCCTTTGAGCGCTTACGATGTCCTGGAACACAGCAGGGAGGGCCATTCCAGTTTGCCTTTTGTGCCCAGCTGAGGGGACTACTGAGGGCTGAACATGAGCCAGGCTCAGGGCTGTGTCCCCAGAGGAAGCATCTTCTCCACAAACAGACACTGCCCAGTTGCCAGGCTGGGCACCTGCCTGGGAGAGACACCTTTAGCTAATTCACAAAAGGCGCCCAATAGGCTAAGGGTGACCCACACATCAGAAAACAAGACAAATGAGGTTCTTGCTCTCACCTTGTGATCCGTCTAGCACGAGGAGACAAAATATAAACAAAGAAGTATGTGACCACACAGTAAAGCATTTCAGCTAGTGAGAAGGCTCTGCAAAGAATGAGAAAGAGTATCTGGGAAAGCACTTTGGATTGGCTGGTCCGGGGAGACCTCTCTGAGGAGCTGAGATCTGATGATAAGGAAGCCGGCCAGGCACAGATCAGAGGGAAAGAAAAAAAAAAAGAAGCCAGAGTGGTTGAGCTCTCAGGAGCAAGAGAAGAGACAAATGAGATGACCAGGAAGAGGTGGCCAGGGGCCAGATCACGCAGAGCTCCCTGCCTTGTTCACTGTGGCATGCACTAGGCTTGGCCCGTTGTGTTTATTCAATAAATACCTGCTGAGTGGGAGCATCTCACCATGCCTCTGTGTATGGAATAAGTGGCCCAGGACAGAAGCTCTGTGTGGCCCGTGGCCCTCCAGTGACCACAGACTCCAGCCCATGGCCCTCAATGGCTTCATCATCTTCAGAAAAATCTCTTCCTAGCCTTGTTCCTGGGGCCCAGCCTGAGGGCCTAATGACAGTTCCTGGGGTTTGTCTTATTAACTATTCTCTGCAGATAGGACTCAATCAGTTATAGAACCCGCCCCCCCAATATGAGACCCACAGTTGGCTGCACAGCAGGCCTTTCTGTCTTCCCCAAGCAGAGTTTCCAAAGAGAATACATGTGTGTCTGATTTCTCAGGGGAATGCGGGGGAACCTGTGCAGGTGATGAGCATTAGCAAGCAAGCTGTCTAACAGCCTTCATAACTCGGCGTTTTGCAGCAGTTAGGATGATCTCCAGGTACTCTCGAAGCTCAGGCCTGGCTCCACTTGGCCGTGATGGCCGGACAAAGCCCATGCCACCAGCTGCATACTCTGACCCCTCACAAACTTCTGAAATCCCAAGGTTGGTCATAATGTGTGCATCCATAACATATGGCAGCATGTGCATAGATACAACATACCCCTCCTGCTGCTGTTCTTTGCTTTCATTTGGATCCCAACCCGTTCTGGGCCCGTTAAGCTAATCACCCAACAAATTCTGAACTGTCATCTCTTTGTGGGGCTGTTCCGTGCCTGATTGGAAAACCTGTTTTCACCTAATTTCCCTGGAAAAAGCCCACCACAACCCATTTGCAAATGTGTGCATCAATAAATCAACAGTGACAGCAGAGACCTGGCTTTTCTGGGAGAGAGGATGGCAGAGGGAGGGACGCTATCCTTCCACCCTGTATTTTCCAAATGACCCTCCCATGCAATATAGGCAGCTTTGTGTGAAATGTTCTAAAGGGTAGGTCATCTTCAACTTCCTTGGTAGATCATTCTCCACGTTGGTGAATCTTTCACTCCTCTCATTTTCCAAAGCCTCTGCGTGTGTTTTTGTGTTAGTCTAGTCACCCTCCACTGAGCCACGCGAAGGAATCTGGCTCTCCTTCCTATTTATAGGTGTTTCCTCTTCAGTTGTCACTTACCCAAGTGAACACATGTGTTCTTTAATTTTTCTTCATTAATCAGTCTCCAAATTCCTTTACACTTGCTCCTCAGGTGATTCCATCAAATCAACACATTTCTGGAGCTAAACATGCCTGGAAGAATACAGTGTTCCAGCTGCAGCCACCCAAACGTGTGAGATGCGTGTGTTTTCACCACACTCCACGCCATATGTTTCCACGGGTTCCCTTCCAGGAGTGCTCTCTGCCTCCATTTGCTACCGTGCAAATGCATATTCAGTCTCATCTGCGCACTTTCTAAGTGAACCTTAAAGGCATCAAAAATTAAGATGTATATTGATGACAGCCAGTGAATAAGGGTGCAAGGAAATAGACATTCTTGTACACATTGTCGGGAGTTCCTACTGACACAACTTTTTTGAAGCCCATTTTAATAATAACTTTTAAAATTAAAAAAAAAAAACACAGGCTGGGCGCAGTGGCTCACACCTATAACCCTAGCACTCTGGGAGGTTGAAGCAGGAAGATCACTTGAGGTCAGGTGTTTGAGACCAGCCTGAGCAAGAGAAAGACCCTGTCTCTACTAAAAATAGAAAACTTAGCCAGGTGTGGTGGTGCACACCTGTAATCCCAGCTACTCTGGAGCCTGAGGCAGGAGGATCACTTGAGCCCAGGAGTTTGAGGTTGCAGTGAGCTGTGATGATGTCACTGCATTCTGACTGGGGCAACAGAGCAAGACTGTCTTAAATAAATAAATAAATAGATACACTGCACCCGGCTGTTCAACTTCCCTGAATCCATACTGCACATATAACGTATCAGTGCAGTATGGAAATAGCCTAAATTGGAAATAGCCTAAATGTCCATCAGTTGGAAATTATTACATAAATGAGTTAAATACATTTTGGAATATTCGTGCAGTGGAAGACCAAGCAGCAGTTAAAAAAAGAAAATAACATAGATCTATGTATAGTGACATGAAAAGAAATATCATTAAATTCAAAAAGCAAATTGCAGAATGGTGTGTATAGTATGAGACCATTTTTGGAAATTTTTATTCTAGCTATTTACAGAATAAAATCTGAAAAGATTCACTCAGATTTCTTAATGGTCCTATTTTTCTGAGATAGGGGACTTTCTAAAATATATATTTGTAAATTATTGGACTTTTTCTGTTTTCAACAATAAGAATGTATTACTTTAAAGTCTAGTAAAAATAGTAGAGATATTCCTTTATTTTTGCTGTGCTCTTGATCTAGAAAGATGAGTTTTATGACGCATGGTCTCTGTTGTCCCTATCATCTCCTCCATCTGTCTTAGATATTGGGGAGCTTTCTTTGAGATAATCCCAGAATTCTTTGTCTTCTCCCACAGACCAGAACAGCAGCACCATCTTTTTAGGGTTTAGTTACTTTAGCACATAACGTTTTGTCAAGGTTGGTTTGAAGTTTTAACCTGCACCTCTGCCCCTGGTTTTTCTTTTTTTTTTTTCTTTAATATGTTCAAATTCTTTATGGATTATTTCATTTGAGTGGTCTTATTACCTATTTGTGTAAGGTTTTGATCATTTTCTAAGCATCTGTATCTTTTTTTCCCATTTCTCCTCTCTTTAATGAGAGAAGAGAACCTGTTTCCCAGCCTGGTTAGAATTACTTATGAATGTTTATTTCACAGAATTTTTAAAAAAGGGCCAAAGGAATTGGGCATGGCCTTTTGCTACAAAAGCAATGATCTCTTTTCTTTTGTCTCATTCTTAGTACTTCCTGCCCTAATACTATACATGCTGCATGTATTATTATAAGGATTATTTTTATTGGGTCTTTTTATATCTACTTTATTTTCAAAGTGATGATTTATTTAGGCAATGTGTTTTTTAAAAAACCTGTCACTCCTATAAATTTATTTCTTATTCTTTTTAATTTTTATGCAAAAAATATATATAGAAAATTATAAAATGCAAGTAAACAAAAGAAAAAATTTAGAAATCACCTATATTTTCACTATCACATAGAACAACTTTTAATAATTGGGTTTATAGCCTTCTAGATAATTTCTGTGTACATAAATATTTACCATTTCTTTAAAATGAGATTATATTTAATAATTTCACAGACTGATTTTTTTAATACTTAACAATATAGTGTGAATATTTTCCTGGCATTAAAGTAAATGATAACAGCAAGCATAGAGTCTATTATATGCCAGGCACCTGACTAAGCATTTCATTTTATTTTTTTCTCACAATTTATTTTGTGTCCATCTTCATTTACTTTTTTATTGCACCCTTTATTTGGAGTAGTCTCTCTCTCTTTCTCTCTCTCTCTCGCTTTCTCTCTTTCTGTTTCTCTCTCTCTTTCTTGTTCTGTTAATCTTTTCACTTTTAGCTTTCTCTTGTACATAGCTGTAATGAAATGAACAATAGTTGTTATTTTTCTCTTTACAGACTAAGCATTATGCAGATTAACCTATGCAGTGCTTGAAAAAATGCTATATGTTGGGTGGTATTATTATTCTCATTTTATAGACTAAGAAACTGAGGCACAGACAGGTTAGATAATTTGCCACAGCTAGTAAGTGGCAGAACTAGGTTTTGCACAATCTAGCTCCAGAGGCTGTGCTCTTGACCACAAAGCCATAACTCAAACTATCATTTTCATGGCTGAATATAAGATAATTATTCCACTACTCCCTTCTTTCTGTGCTTTTAGGTTCACTATTATACACAGAGCAGCAATGAATTCCTTGATCATATAAATGTCTTTGTACAGGTATTCAGTTACTACCATAGGCTAGATTGCCATGAATAGAATTGCTGAGCCAAAGGGTTAACACATTTTTAAAGGTTAGGTACATATTAGTTGAAGTTTTTAAGCAATATGTTTTCTAAGCCTCTCTGAGCCTTATAATTCATCATCCCTTCCTAAAAATGTGTAACTGTCTTCTGGGTTCAATGATAGATTTTTAAAATATGGAGCTTCCTGTTCTACTTCCTCTACCTTCCTTCTGCATTATACCCATTTCTCTAAAATGTCTAACAAATAGTTAATAGTACATCTTCAAAAAGCATTATGCTTTATGTTGTCAGTGTGTCTAGCACCCTGCATCCCCCAAACTTTAACTATTAGCTGGGGTATGTGCAGAGATGGACTACTACCCCACCATTTGACTTATCGGCACATTTTAATACTACTAATATTTTTTTCTTTTCTCTATTTTATTTTTTTCTTTTAAGCTTCACAAGAATTGAAATAACAAATCTAATATATGATAATTTTATTTTCTTGATTTCAATATATGCAAATTCAGGGGGACTGCCTGGCAAGAATGAATGATGTGTTAGAGACCAGGAAGTTGAACCTCCCACCTCTGCCTCTAATTTGTTTTATGACCTTGAGGAAGCCACTTAATCATTCCGCATTTCATTTTCCTTATTTGCCAAATGATGAATGTGAACTAACTGACCTTGAAAACCTATTCTAGGATGTTTTAAAAAGTGTCAGGTTATCCAAGAGTAAGGGTGATCTTTGGAAAGTATTGTGTGACATTAGGGCAAATAATATATGTGTTGGTGGGGTGGATTTGGGAGCAACCAAAGATTTATTTCAATATATTAAAAGTATTTTGTGCTTTGTCACTTGACCAAGGCCTTCTAACAGTGTGCTTTAGTGGTTTGTAAAACATATCTTCTAAGGCCAAGGTAATTATAGTTGTTCCACTGAAGCATGACAAATGGCCTCTCACTTTGAATTCTTTTATGGGAAAGAAAAAACTTCCATGACAACAGCACTAGAACTTAATTACAGGCTGCAGATTTGGGGACAAGAATCAAGACAGTTCACTGGCTGCCGTTGAGAGAGAAGACAAGAGCAAGGGCCCACCTGGGAAGAATGAGGACAGGGTGATGTACCAATAACAATAAGACAGCGACATCTGTGGAGCCACACTGAGAACTTGCTGTTTGCTGGGCATTGTCCCGAGAACTTTGTGTACACCTACTATCTCGTTTAATTCCCACAGGGCTTCCAAGAGACAGGTTATGAGGTAGATACTTTTATTTTTCTGTTTTACAAAGATGAGTATTGGGAGGCTCTTAATAGAAGCTAGATAATCTACTCTGAGTTATTCTGCCAATAGTTGGCGGGGGGTAAGAATTGAACCCTGAGAGTTCATTCATTTATGTAACACAAATTTTTGTTTTGTTTTGTTTGAATGACTGTTGTTAATATATGTCAGGCACTCTTTTAAGGCCTGGTGATGCCGAAGTGAATGAGGCAAAATTCTTGCTTTTATGGAGTTTGGCTACTCGTGGACGAGGTCAGTCAAAACAAAGCAACAAACACATCAATAATAATTTCAGGTGGTAATAAGTGCTATGAAGAAAACTAGGATCTCTGTTAGGAAAATGACTGGAGTAGGGAGAAGGCTACTTTATACAAGGCTGGCAGGGAAGGCCCCCGGGAGGTGACACCGGAGGTGACATGGAGCTGAGCCCTACGTGCTGGAGCAGGTGAGCCAGGCCAAGACCTGTTGGAGAGCATTTTCCATGGAGAGTCCATAAGAGCAAAGGTCGAGGGGTTCGAAAGAGCCGGGCCCTTCTAGAAACAGAGAGAAAACCAGTGTGGTTAAATGATAAGTGAAAAATGGCAAGATGTGTGCTGTGGCGTCAGAGAGGCAGGCAGGCTCCCCTTGACGCAGGACTGCAGGCCACAGCAGGAAGCTCAGATTTTATTCCACATGCAGAGGGGAGACATTGGGGAATTTTATGCACAGGAGTAGTATGATCTCCCGTCTCTCTAGGCAGCTTTCTTTACCTCTATGTTATGGTGTCACCAAGGAGTGACTGGAGAGGGATAAATTGTTTATGTAGCCTGCAGGGCAGCCTAAATCAAGGTTAAGTTAAGGGCCAGTATTTCAGATGAAACAAAGTTCTAGGTTTTTCACAGAACAAGACTGAAATGGACAGTGAAAAGTCATCTAATCTAGAAGTCTAACTTTAGGTAAGAAGACCTTAGCGGATCCAAGTTGAGCATCTGGGCTATGTTTAAAGACCTGCATAAAGGAGACTAACTCCTCTGTCTTGGGGCCTTCCCTGCATAGATAGAAAGCAGTACTCTAGGTTCCGAATACTCTTCACCACTTCTAGGTCTATGGGCTGTGTTTGCATCAAAGAATCAATCTCATCCAAAATAACAAGACATTATAGCTTTGGGTAGGTGGCTTCTCAGGGATTCACGTCTTTATGCAATCTATACTCTGTGAGTGGGTGTGTGTAGGTGTCAATCTTTATCTTTGAAAAAGTATTTTTGAAGATGTCAACATTTTAACCTAATGAGCCTGGATTTTCTGATGAAGTGGCACTGTATGGCTGCTTCTAGAATTTTATTGTGACTCGGCAACTTGATTTATTCTCTTTGACTGTTCTTTATAAACAAACACTCATACAAACCCATTAAAATCGGTTTATGTCACATATATAGGATGAAATTAATTGCTTGTTTAGGTTAAAAGCTCACTGTTCTATTTTTTCTCTTACTTTGACAAAAATATTGAGTTAATGATCACATTTATTCAGCAAGCTGTGTTTGAATAACAACATAAGCCATGACTAACACATTGCGTTTGTGTGTGTGCCTGTATGACTGACGATTCCTTGTAGGTTCCTGACAATTCAGGCCTAACAACACAGATTCATTTGTATGAAATGACCTTTGGAAAGTGTTTAGTTAAAAGCTGTGGCACAGCGGGCCCGAGAGAACAAGATAATTGTGAAAGAATTTCATTTAAGCTATACAGTGTAATTGAGCAGGATTTGGGAAAGTTTACCACTCTTGATTTAGTTTTTATTTATAAATAGTATATTTGTTTCTTGGTGGAAAATGCTCTCAAACTATCTTACGGTATGAGGTTAGAAAAGAATAACAGAACTGGAACATCAAGACAAGGGCAGTCTAAGGACAGACTGTGTGTTGCCCTGGGGGTGTAGAATGAGAAAAATAAAGAGTTTCCTTATCTAAAGGGGCTAAACTAGAGAACTTTAAGGTTTCCCCACAACCATCTGTCCCCCAGATCAACCTTCTGTGTTTTGGGGAAAAGGATTTTCCCCCTGGCTAATTAAGCTAGAGCATATTTTCCCAAGGCCTTATAGCTAGGAGCTCAGGAGGACTCTACTGGCTGCATCAGAATTATAAATTCAGCTGTTGGCAGTAGGAAGGTTGAGTCAACTGAACACGCAGATTTTCTCCTATTGTCTGTTTCCTGGATTGATGAATAACAATTTCATCCTCTCCATTTTGCTGTAACTCTTTTCACTCTGACACTTCTGATTGCTGAGAGGTTTCTGGAAATTTTTTAAGTCACACGCTGGAGTTAATTCCAGGAGATAATGCAATTCCAATTGAATCATCAGTGTCTCTGCTGTCAGACCTAGTACTTTAGGAGTTCAGTTGGCTGAGTTGAGCAACTCTACAGATTTAATATTACGTACTTGCCAATGCTTGTCCTGCCCTCAAGTCTTAATAAATGGGCTAAAGGTCTGATTGGAAATTGTGAGATAAATTATATGTTTTTTTTTATGCCAAGTTAAATAAATACTGCTTGAAAGGATTTCTAGAGGGTACAATCAAGTTAATTGCTTTAAAAATCTTTTTTGATTTACTGGGCGCTACGAAAAGTATTAAGCAATTGCTTCTGTCACAGCAAGCGATCTGAAGGCAGTGGCGCTGGGTCCACAAGGTTTCCACGAATGTCCCCTCCCTGGTGCCCAGAAATGCCTCCCAAAAGAGCAGAGAGCGCCGGGGACAGGAATGCCAGTGCTGCTGACAGAGTGTTGCTCCCCCAGAGAAGACCCATGTTGACAGTTTGACGTTCAGGCTGACAGGCCGATCTCTTTCTTTTTTATTCTAGATGCTGAAGAATACCAGCCTCCAATATGGAAATCGTACCGTGAGTACCTGAAACGAAAATCTCCTCAGAAGCCCCCAGCAGACCTGCCTTTGGAACAACTCTTGCCCTTGGTGTAGTGGTGCCACGTCACAGCACTGCAAACCCAAATCTTTCTTTTTCCACGAGGGAGAAATGTTAGTCAGAGAGGACTAACTCGGCCGTCCCTCTCCCCTGCCTCGTCCCTCTAAGAACCAGCTGCCTGCCGTTCTCCTCAGGAATGCTTGGAAAGGGAGGTGTCCATTTTGACTCTCTGCCTTTCAGTCTGGGGCTTTATTTTTGCTGGTTTTTACTGGCTTTATTTTTACTGGTTTGCACAGCTGGTCGGCAAGAGCGAATGTGTTGACTCCCGTGATTTATGTTCTTGGCAGATCATCCTAAGGCTGTAGTACCATATGACCATTAACTGCTGAAAAATTAACAGATTAGCAAAGAATAACGTTTGGTCACTAAGGGTGATGACTCCTTAGAAACAGAGATGGTGTCCGATCAGCACTCAGCTCCCCTCACAAAGGCAGGCGGTTGTCGTCGCCTCAGACCTGCCTTCTCTGTCCCTAGTAGCATATGCCTGACTCAGCAGTTCTCCAGTGAGACGGGGAAGGGCTGTGGCAGGAGGGACCCACTGTGTCAACGCCCAGGGGACGCAGGTTGGGTTCAGGCTCCCCTGCGAGGCAGCGGTAATAAGAGCCATCATTACGGTGGTGACTGTTGCTGCCCGTTGAGACCCTGGCCTGTGCCAGCCGCTGCACTGAGCCACTGAGTCTCAGATTCTCACCACGGCCCTCACAGATGGGTACTATTATTGTCTCCACTTCGCATAGAAGGAAACCACAGCTCACGAAGCCTAAGTAACTTGGGGAAGGTTTCACAAAAAGCGGTGGGGGGGCATTCAAAGTGGAACCCACATGCAAGCCTGACCCACAGCCCGCAAGTCTCCGAGACCCTTCTCTTCCTGTTTGAAACTTTATATATCCGCGTATATACACACACACACACACACACATATACACAGACACACACACACACCTCTATGTACGTATTTGTTACAAAAGCAGTACAAAGCTACATAAAGGACAAATGTTAGGGGAATACACAAAGCTGAGAGTGAAAGTTTCCCAGCCCCCACCCCACATTCCAGCCCTCTCCAGGTTCCACACTTTCCCAATAGCTGATGTCTATCCAATTGTTTAAAAACCCATGCTTAGTATTCAGGCATTTTTGTTGTTGTTGTGTTGTTTTGTAAAGATGTCTTTAAGCTTCACTGGGTGTTCTTCAACTTGTTTCACTGCACAAACGTCTTGTTTTTATCTTTCCTCATCAGCACACACAGAGGCACCTCTTCTTCATGGCATGAGTCTGTTCTTCCATCTGTGAAATAAAGGGGTCATGCTGGGTCTCTAAGGGCCCTTCCAGTCTAGTGCTCCACGTCCCCATCTTCTATTTTAAAAGGCAGAGCTAATGACTTAGTAATTGGATGGCTTTTTTGTGTGTTTGTTTGTTTCCTAATGGAGTGTGAAGTGCTCTGACAGTAAATCAACAAAATATCTGTAGTGAGAGGTATTGGGTGTTCCCTGGCTCACTGTGCCTCGCACACTGCTGTGCACACGGCCTTGCATACATTAACTACCTAATAAATATTTGTTGAGCGAATGCCACCGCAGAGAACTTTGCTGAAGTGAAAAGGTGATATTGGCCCAAATTCATTTTGACTTTTTCTAAGGGACCTGGTGCCACCCAATGTTATCTCTTATAAGCACTTCTATGTCCTGAGAAAGCTAGAAAAGCATTGCTAATTCCACATGTCACAATATAAATTTTACCTTCGTGTATTGGTTTTAAGTTTGATTTTTGGATCTAACCAAGTTGTGGGTTTTTTTTTTTTTAATTTGCTCTAGAATCATAAAACTTTACTTGCAAAAGGGATAGTTGAAGTCATTTAATACAAACCTAATAGCATATATGAAGTTCCTCTTTATTCCACCCAACTAATAGTCATCTAGGCTCTATTTCATGAATGCTTTGATTTTGGGTGTTGGGCCACTTGGAAATCTACATATATCCTTGAAATATTATTATCAAGCTCATTCTGCCCCATCTTGTTCCCAAGAATATCATCCATTCATTCAATCTTTGAGCAAATGCTTTGTCAATGTCAAGGGGTATTAGGAATCAACAATGAATAAAATGCAGTTTATACTTTCCTCCAATTTATAGTCTTGTAAGGGAGATAGATATAAAACAATAAACTTAAAATGCAAATGGATTGTAGTAACAAAATTCTACTCCTCTACTTCCTGAGATTAGAGAAGACTTTATATAAGACGTTAAATTTGCACGTAGGTCTTGAAAAATGACTAGGAGAAGGAATCTGAAGGCATTACAGACTTTTATGCGATAATTTTAAAAATTCAGATATGCTAAAACTATAGCAGTTCTCTGAAAAGCCAACAAAGCTATCAGAATATTGAAATTTTTTTTTGTTTTAGATAACCTATTGGTAAACCCATTCTGAACCTCAGGAATCACTAAGCCCTTCTCTTTGAAGTGCTCACAAATCATCTTCTGAGAGATTAATTTAAATACTGATGTTAAGCTTATTAGCATATCATTTATGGAATCTATATTCTTCTATCACACATTTTTTAACTCTGAAAATTATTTGGTACTATCAAAGCTCTCATATATTTACACATGCAGTACATTTTTTGCCATAGTTTAGGACTTGGTTTAAAAATTTATCATTTGCAATGATTAGAAATGTATAATTGCTTTGCTTTTATTGACTATTATTGACCATAAGTTTGATTTATTTAATGTAAGATTCTTGTTATGAAGCATGAGTCCCAATTTTGACATCATTCCTAAAAGAATATTAGGCTTCTTCTAATGATTCATTCTAAGAAGCTGTTTCTAAGTTGTAATGCTAATTGCTCTGGGCTGCAAGTAACAGAGTACTTTACTCAATCACATTGGTTGACGTAAGCAAAAAGTCCAGAGGCACTGGCTTCAAGCTTGACTTATTCCAGAAACTCAGATGACATTACCAGAACCCAGAGCCAAGAATCCTGTCTTGGCTCCACTTTCCTGGGTTTGGCTCTACTCTTAGAATGTTCTTTCTTTGTGATCCCCAACAATACCAGGGCTATCACTTTGTCATTCGAGAGTAACAGGTAGTGAGACAGTCTATCTTCCTGACACCTCAAACAAAGTCTCAGCACGGTGTCTCAGCCCTGATTGATCTGAGTTACCCATGGCTGAGTCCATCACTGTGGTCAGAGAGTTGGGATGTGCTAACTGCCCTAAACCAATCAGGACCCACCACTGGCATTCAGGGAAGGATCAATCTCATATAGCCCACATGACTGGAAAGTTTGGATTAATGTTGGGACGGGAAAGATGGAAATGGATGCTGGAGTGGCAACCATAAGATACCTGACTTAGAAATTCAGAAAAGTAAGGAAACTTAGAAATCAGCTCTCTCAATATTTTATGAAGTATGGTGTTAATTAATTTATTTCTTCATTCAACAAATACATAGTAAGTCTCTGCCTTAAGCCAGGCACTGTGCTTGGAGTTGTGGGGCCACGGGTTGGGTAAGATTGGGCGTTGAGTGAAGAAACCATGGTGTCACAGGATGCCCCTTAAGTTCCTGCCCACTCTGTTTCTCTCCTTTTTTTGAAAGCTAGGTCCATGACTTACTGAGCTGTTTCTATAACATAATCTTGTCACAAAGTATCATACATCTGCAGCTTATCGTTAACTCTCAGACCAAACCCCAAAACATTGATGAAGCCACTGAGAAAGCTTCTATTTCAATGCCCTAAAAGAAAAGCTACTTTCAAGTTCACTTACAAAATAAATAAATAAAGCTACGTTCTAAATGTTAAGCCAGAACTGTGTGAACTGTATGCCCCAAGCAGACAAGTTCAAAAGCCAAACCACCACGGGTACACTCTAAAAGATTTTCTGTTTTAGGAGGCCAAGGGGCCAGTCTTTCAGCAGCAGGTGCTGTGGCTGACGGCTCTCCTGGGAGGTTCCCCTGGGCAGCAGGTCGGGCTGTTAAAGCTCAGGCCTGTTTTCCTTAATAGGAGTTTAGAACCTCGAAACCCTGATCTGTCGACCCTGGATCAGAATCACCTGGGCAGAATATTTACAATCATTATTCCTCAGCCCCGCCCCACATCTATGCATGAGAACAGTGGAAAGGATCTGCAGTTTACCAAACCCCACAGGTTTTATTTATGCATGCTTAGGCCTGAGACCTCCTGGTGTGAGGCTATACTACCTTCTAGGGGTTTTGCACAGTGCTCTTAGACAAGAGAAAAAGGAAGTCCCCATTAAGACTTGACATTCTGTTAGCAAGGCAGGCTGGAGGGTGGGGTTAGGCCAAGGACGACATCTGAAGCACCTATAATTCCCTGCTCAACCGTGAGTTCTTTCTGTGAAAACTGGGAAGATCTAGGCAGTGAGCAGGGTGGTACTGGCTCAGGGTCAAGGCCAAGCAGCTAGATTCAACTCCTGGCCCGGGTTTCAGCACCACCCGGGGGGCGGGGGGCGTCATCCACAGGGAGCAGGTTGATTCTGTTCCCAGAGGAGGGTGAGTCAGGTTTTCTCACTGAAGGAAAAGTAGAATGTTCTGTCAGTGAGCTCTCGATTTCCCAATCTGCTTTGCATTTCTTGGGGAGCTGGGATCTCCACCTCCATCTGCCCCAGGGCCTGCCGCCCCTGCCAAGCAGCTCACTCCAGCACTGAGAATTCTCTCCTGTGCCGTACAGGGAACCCAAGGCTGGGGAGTGCCTGGAACATATCTGGGACATTGCTTAGGTGCAGATTCCATCCTTTCACCTCACGACTCATGGATAACCCAAGAAGTGACACAGATTATTGCATTTTGCTTGTGAAGTGTGTTGTTAAAGGAAATTCAAGAAGCTGTAATTTCAGATTATGTGACTCATTTCAGTTATACATAGTAAACGTGCCTTGGAGATTTTTCCTGTGCATGTTTTTCTATTATAGGTAACCTTGAAAATGATGAACAGGCTCTCACTGGAGGCTAAGATAGGAGACTGGGCCTTATTTTTATGTGGTGGCCATTGTGTTTGATCACCAGCTCATTATCTTTACAGACAGATACACAATGCAGATGGCAAACAGGCTTCTGTATCTGTTTGCCAGTTTCTGTTGTTTGGAACAGTGCAGAGCAGGTCTTGTGGATTCTGAGACCTGCGCATTGAGAAAGAAGCCACTGGTTATGATGTTAAGAAGCCACAGATTATGATGTCTGCTGCTGAGGGACCAGAAAGGAGAGATGGTGTCCCTGGCATGTGGGGTCTGCAGGGGGCCTTCTCCCTTCCCTCTTCCAAGTTGCTCCCTGGCTAGGACTGTTCTAGCTGGTTGTAAGATTGGTACTTACTGCATTTTTCTTTACTAAAGCTGAGAGGGTCCCTAAAGGTCACAGCTGTGCAATTTAGCCTGCTGTCATAGGGGAGGAACTGTCCACAAATGCTCCGTGGCCTGCATTCTCTGTTTCTGTTAATGGCATATCAATTCTCAGCCACTCAGGGCCCTTCCCTTCACTCAGTTTGGAAGCAAGTCCTGTTAATTCTGTTCTGGATTTCTGAGGCAGTGAACTCACCTTCTCGTCTGCATTTCCACCAGTGGTGTCTTAGCTCACACTTTCCCCATCTCTCTTGTGTATGAGTAAAATACTGTCTCACTCCCTTCCTTGCCTCTGACATCCCCCTGGACGATGGGCCCTCCTCCTCGATGTACATTAAAGTCTCTTGAAGAGCTTCAAAAAGAACAGATTTGGTGGCCCCTGGCCAGACTGGCAGAGTGGGCATGGCCAGGGATGGCGTCTAGGAATTTGTATTTCATAACGACTCCTGGGAGAGTCTAACGTGAGCAGCTCCCCACGGGGCCTGTGTTAGGGAACTGCTGGCTGAGGCTGAAAAACACAGGCTTTGGGGTTTGGAAATCTAGGCTCTGAGTCTTGATTTCATCTATTATCTTTGTGACCTTGAGCCTCTTCAAAGCTGGCAGGCATCACCACTACCTTATCAGTGAGGGGGCAGTAACGGTGACCTTGGAAGCTTGTTGGGCAGATTAAATGAGAAGGTGTGCATCAGGTGTCTGGCACATAGCAAATACCCAGAAAATGGCAGCCTCTGTTATTTTGAATAGCCTTCTCCTTATTACCTCTCTTTTGAAACAGACTCCATCATGTCACCTTCTGCTCAGAGCACGTCAGTTCCTCCATGTTGCAGACAGGAGGACATCCACGCTCCTTAGTGTGCCGGCCGAGGTCCAGCTCCGTATGGCCTTCCCTCCCCGCCACGCCCTGGCTCCACAGCTGCACTGGCCTCTCCTCGACCAGTCAGCACATCATTTCCTTTCCCTGCTGTTGCCCTTTCCTCCGCCTGTAACCCCACTTTTTCCTGCAGACACCCCAAGAATCCTTCAGGGTGAGGTCCCTGCCTCTCCTCTTGGGAAGCCATTCTGACCACCTGAGTAAATGGAATGGCGTCCTCCTCTTCCCCTCATTAAAGCACTTGGCCCCACTTGGTTTTGTGTTTCCACGCACGTCTCCCCTCACCGGATCAGAGGCTCCTCGGAGGCACAGATGGTGACCCATGGGCCATTAGATATAGTCTGTTCATTCGCCAAATATGCATTAAGCATCTCCTCTGAGCCAAGCACTATTCTAAGCGCCGAGGATACTGCAGTGGACAGAACAAAGTCCCTGCCCTCAAAGAGCAGGGACTTTGGGGTTTTAGTCAAGGAAGATGGTACACAAAATGAAGAAATATAGTATTTATAGTTTTGGTTGTTTTTGTTTGTTTGTTTTTTGAGACAGGGTCTTGCTCTGTCACCCAGACTGGAGTGCAGTGGCACTATCAGACCTCATGCAGCCTGGAACTCCTGGGCTCAAGGGATCTTCCTGCCTCAGCCTCCTGAGCAGCTGGGACTATAGGCATGCACCACCATGCCCAGATAACGTTTTATTTTTTATAGATATGAGGGTCTCACTATGTTGCCCAAGCTGGTCTTGAACTCCTGGCCTCAAGAGATTCTCCTGTCTTGGCCTCCTAGAGTGGTGGGATTACAGGCATGAGCCCGGCCACTTTTTATTTATTAATGGTGTTAATGGTAATGCTGTGAAGAAGCAAGAAATGAAATAAAGGAGCAGAGTGATGGGCTGGAATTTCACACAGGCAAGTCAGGGAAGACCTCCCTGACAAGGGGAGAAGGAAGCAGAGACCTGAGTGAAGGCTGAGAGTGAGCCTGTGTGGATGTCTCAGGAAAGAGCAAGCCAGGTAGGAGACACAGTAAGTGCAAAGGCCCTGAGGCATAGGAAAAATAAACCAGGGCTTTGGAATCAAAAGGATACATTTTAGCTGGATGCCCTGGGGCAAATATTTAACCTCGCTGCACTTGTTTTCTCATCTAATAAATGATAACGATACAGTTATTTTTTCTGTATTCTTATGACAATTCAGTAAAATATTGTTCCTGACACATGGCAGGCAGTTAGTATGCTGCCATCTTCTCCTCTCCCTGGCTCTCCGTTCACCCCCAAAGCCTCCACGTAGCCCTGACTGTGGGGTCTGGCGTGCAGCAGATGCTCACATGTTTGCTATGAATTACAAAGGAGCACTTCGCTAAAACTGCTTCTCTTTTATAACAGGTCCACTTTCCTTGCCACCTTCATTAAAAAACGGTGTTCACAAAAGCCACTCCAGCCATGTCCACCACATAGCCCTGTTGGCCTCAAGAGGCAGTAACAATGGGAAGAAAAGAGAGGACAGGATTCTCCATATGTGCATTCTGCAATTCCTCATAGATCCAACCCTCTGTGCTTCTAGGAGATGGCCCCTTTGGTTCCCTTTACGCTCATTACTCCTAACAGTAATATCCTGCTAAAAAGCAGTTCCGAAAAGAATCAAGGAACTCCATGCAACCTCCCTGGTGATGGGGGAGGGCACAAGCCAGTGGAATGCCCACCACTGTTCCTGCATTTTTGGTTGGCCAGCCCTTGCTCATGGTTCCTCTTTTACAAGAAGCCTTCTTGAATGCTATCTCCTATAGCCTTGTTTTCTTATTTTGATTAAGCAATACATACATATGATTCAAAAGTCAAAACAATATAATAAGGTATACATGGAGGAGTCTCTTCACCACTCCTGTCCTTGTCTTGCTTTTCAACCCCTAAATGTAGTTGCTTTTATTGCTTCCTTATCCCTTCCAGAATTTCTTTACATAGATATAAACAAAGATGGATTTATATAATTATTTTATTCCTTTCTTTTTAAAAATTTTTTTAAAAAAAATTTTAAATCCACTTTTATTTGCATGTATTAATGGGGTACAAGTGCAGTTTTGCTACATTGATCTATTGCATTGTCCTATCTGTGTGTGGGGGGGGTAGGCAAGTGCATCTTCACCTTGCTCTTTTTACTGAACAGAAAATATCTTGACCAGGCATCCTCAAACTACGGCCCTCGGGCCACATGCGGGTGTTTTTGCCTGTTTGTTTTTTTACTTCAAAATAAGATATGTGCAGTGTGCATAGGAATTTGTTCATAGTTTTTTTTAAACTATAGTCCGGCCCTCCAGCGGTCTGAGGGACAATGAACTGACTTCTAAAGTTCGAGGACCCCTGAATCATCCCATGCCCGTGTATAGAGAGCTTTCTCAATCTTTATCACAGGAACATGGTATCTATTGGAAGATGTACCACCCTACATTTAAGTATTCCCTTCTGATGGACATTGGTAACCCACAGTCTTGAACAGATGATACCTTGTCCGCTTTTGTGTTTACTGCCCTATTTCATAAAAATATTTCTAACTTCTAAATCTTCCCCCAAAGCTGACAGGATTCTTGAAAATAGAGGTGATTTTATTTGTATTTATATCCACAGCACCTCGACAAATACTGAGGATTTAAGACTGAGCAAAAACAAGCACAATGTCTTCCCTCAGGATGGGACTTACAAGATGCAGGGAGAGAGATAATTGTTTCTAGAACCCACACCAATAAATACAGAATTCCAAGTGTGATAAGTTATAAAAGGAAAGTACAGGGAATTATAAGAGCAGAGACTAGGGTGATGTCTTTGGGTCTGGTGTGAGAGATGTCAAGAAAGACTCCTCTGCAAAGTTGATATTTGAATTGAGATCATGATGATGAGAGCAGATAACAAGAGGTCAAGGGGAAGGAGAGGAGGATACCACAGACAGAAGAAATAGCATATGCAAAGGTCCCGAGGTTGAAGGGAGCACTGTACATTAGGGAAAGAGGAAGAAACCGACTTGACTGAGAAGAGAGCACTATACATGGTGAGGTTGTAGAAGTAGACAGCGGCAAGACCATGCTGGGAAGTATCACCGTGTTAGGGGTTTTGATCTTCATCTGAGTGTAGTGGGAGGCCATGGAAGGAGAGTGACGTGACCTGATTGACATTTTAAAACAATCGCTCTGGTCCCCAGGTGGTGAACAGGCTGGAGAGTGGTAAGAGTCTAGAGCTTGAAGTAGGGATTGTTGATAGTGATGGAGAAGCGAGGACAGACTTGAGAGACTTTTACAAAGCAGAGTGGATGGGTCTGTTGACAAACTGGCAGTATGATGTGCGATGAACAACTTCTAGGGTGCCGGCTAAAGAAATAGGGTGGATAATGGCTCCTTCACTGATATCAGGATTCCTGAAAGAGGCCCAGATTTGGAGGAAAACATCCTGAGTCCAACTTTTGACATGTTGAAGTTGAGGTCCTTTTGAGGAACTCAGGAGGAATCTCTAGAAGGTTCGGCTTCTGAGCAGAGATGCAGGAGCCTTTTGTGTGTAGGGGTGGAGGAGATTCCTTATGGAGAAGACAGAGAATGAGACCCGAAGAGGGTTTAACATAAGCCTTGGGCATCTCCTACGGTCACTGGGCAGGTAGAGAAGGAGGAGTCAACAACAGGCAGGGGAAAGGGCAGCCAGGATAAAAGGAGGAAAACCAGGAGAGTGTGGTGCCGTGGAAGGCAATGGAAATAGGTAGCACAAGCTGAATAATATGTGCCTCCCAGTTGATGATCTCAGGTGCAAGAAAAGCTCCCCTTTCCTCCACCCGGTCCTACTTCCATGCATTGGTCCATTAGGACCTGCAGACTCTTTTTCCACAGAGAGGGAGGTGTTTAGAAGCTTTCTTTATATCTGTCATTTTTGGTGTCCTTCTGAGTTAAAGGGCTGCGTTGAACTGTAATTTCCTTTCATATATGGGTACAGCTGTCCTTAAGTGGCACATGCATCATCATTAGTGTAGGCAACCTACGCTTAGAAGTGTGGCACATTTCAACATCCACAGGAGGGTTTGATAGTTTCTTCTCTGTGCTAAAGCTGGGTAGTCTGCACTTAATTAGGTAGGAAAATAACCACGTTGTGCCGAAGGCACTGGAGAGCCATAATTACAAAATATGTTCCATCATTTTTATCTCTGTTTCCATCTGACTATCTGCCCCTCAATTAAAATTTCTCTTTTATTTTTAGACCTAAGAATAAATCAGAAAGTTTTGCTTATCTTACTACATTTTCTAGAAATACTTTATATTGATCTAGTTTTTAACTTTTTGTAGATTTATTCCATCTAAAATTAATTTTTCCTTCTTGGGGATTCTGAAGATAACATCAACTTGGTTTGTTTTCAGCCTCTATGTTCATAGAAGTAGAACCCAAAGGTACCTGCGTAGGGTAGCTTTTCCTTCAAAGAAAAATAACCAGACTAGCTGAGCAGCAGAAAAATCACTCATTATGGTCTGAAAAATCACAAATAATAGTCTGAGAAATTATATACAATGACCTGCTTTCGAAAAGCCCAAGCCTGAAAGTCTATCTTTAAAGCAGGTTGGAAGAGGATTATTATTATTTAAGAGGTGAAAGGGCCCAGGAGAGAGGAATGATAATGGGTGGGAAGTCACTGAATGAATGAGAATTTAAACTGATAGGCAGGGCAAAAATGACAGGTGGGGGAAGAGAAAGAAATGGCTTGGTATTTCATTTACTCACAGAATCAGTTGTGTCTTTACACATAACTAACATTTCAGAGAATGATACTCCTCTTCTAATGCTAGTTCTTTCCCTGGAATGTCAAGAGACATCAGCATTTAAATTCAGGAATCCTATTATATGGTCTTACTGCTCAGGTATTCATAAGTAGAATTTCATCTTTAAAATAGTCAAAAGAATTTTAGCCATATCTAGTCTTCCAAGAAAGCCGTGAAATGAACAGTGCCAGTAACAATTATGAAACTAAATTGGCCTTCTAAGAATTAAAAAAATCAATTTTGCCAGTTTATCATCATGATGACTGATTTCCATATAAATGACCTGACTTTATCCAGTATCAAAAAATGTGTCTGTATCTTGTTTTTTATATTAGTATTTGCAGTTCTTGAGATGTACTTAGGTGGAAATATTTGAAGGCATGTTGGTGTGCATTGCAGTATTCTAATTCTAATTATTTCTTTTTCTCTTTTTTTTTGGCAGTATATCAGTTACAGCAAGAGGCACCTCGTCCCAAGAGGATCATTTGTCCTCGGGAGGTCAGTACTGAGCTATTTCCAATATACCTTGTTAAATATGATGAATTGTCAGCACTATGTTGATACGGAGGGCTTTCAGGTTTCCTGGGAGTTGAGTTCTTTTAACGTTTGTTAGAGTGTCAACGAATTTAACATCTTCATAATCTATATTTTGAAATCAGACATTATTTAAAAAACACTAACTGGGAATCAGACATCTCACATTTTTAACCATTGCAGAAGCAAGTTAAACTTCCTTTGTAAACCCCCCCAAAAACACGTATTCTGGTTGTTTTCTTTGTTAATGTCATTTTTATTCTTTTAGCATGCTTTATGATGAAATGTTTCCAGCAGAGAAAGTACAGAGAATAATAAATGTCTGGGTACTTTCAATAACCATATTTAGCAAATCTTTATGTGTTGTCATATTTTCTTGACATTTTAAAATAATAAAGGCTTACAAGAAAAGTGACTATGTTTTTATTCTTGGAGATAGCTTAAAAAATATATCAGCTCATAAAAATGCTTACCAGCCTACAGAACATTCCCTAGCCCTCCTTCACTAATCAGTTCTCTGATCACGTGCGGTGCAACAAGATGGGTCCTTGCTTATTTTTGTTATTATTACTTTGATTAAATATAGAGTAGCAGATAGCTTTTAAAGGGCCATGTATGCCTTATCAAAGGGTAAAGGCTCCAACGCTCCAGCACTCTTGTGATTCATCCTTGGATGTCAGTACTTTCTGGATATGGTTTGAACCTATTTCAAAGACTTAGGAACATATGTACCCATACTTAGCGCTAACTTATCATGGTTTAATAAGGTTTCATACGTAAAATTGTACTTTTGATGAAGGGCAATGAAACTCATCAAGTAATCTTGATTTTAGTACAGGGTAGACTTTCTCATTCTAGGAATGTGGCTGGAGAGGAGGAAATATCTGATGCTTAAGAAAAAAATCTAGGATGAGTTCCATTTATGTGGTACTCTGATCTTGTCCTATCACTAACTCTGCAGCCAATATATTCAAATGATACATTCAATAACATATTACTTGACATTCCAATAATCAAATTCAATAACATTCGATATTATTCAAATGAGAGAAAAATAGAATAAATATAAATTTTTGCATGAGATGCACTACATAAGTGTGTTCTCAGTGAGAATTAAGAAACACGTTGCTTAAAAGGCCTTCACTTCTACCTTTCATTTAGAAAATTTCCCAGTTTTCTCCATCAGAAAAACTATTACCATTTTTAGAGGGGTAGAGGCATTTAAATATCTCAATGAAAAGAATATCTGTAAAATCAGAATACAACTAAGGACTCCGTCTAGGGGTGTTAGTAAAAAGGCTCCAGGCAAGGCCGGACACCAGCATTTGAGACGAAAGGGGATCTAAGTAGCCATTCATCTGTCCATGTAGTCAGTAAACACGTGTAGAGAGCCGCTCTGTCTCAGCTCTGGTCTAGGGGCTGGGAACACAGCAAAGAACTTGGCCATTGGCATCTTGAGTGTCATAATAAAGGAGAACAAAACTATGATGTAATTAAATATATGTTTAAGATTTTACCTCTGTGTGTATATGTGTGTGTGTAAGAGAGAGAGAGAGAGAGAGAGAGAGAGGGAGAAATCATCTGTTACTCAAAATCCTTGGTTGGAACCATGTCAATTGTCCTTCAAGTCAGGTAGAATGTTAGCAGTGGAGATAGGTGGATTTAGACTATCCTCATGGAAATTCTTCCTAGGGTTCCACTGAAATTCTTCAGACCTCCAGCGGGTGAGAGTCCCCCACATATCTATTTAATGTTGCACAGCTGTCACCATTTGCTGTGACTAAAGAATATGGTGCATGTGTGGCTTTTCTTCCCCTCTTGCCTGTCTGGTCAACCAAGCTCTTCACCTGCCAACCTTTGCCCATTTGATTCAGTCATAGGCGTTAGCTGGTTGATGCTTGATCTGTAAGTAGCTTGCCTCTAGGAATTCCATATCCCATTTTGCCACGAAGCCCAACACGACATGGAGATTCATCAGCTCCATTTGCTCAGCAGGCAGCACGGGGCCCATCCGGCCAGACAGGTGTCGGCTGATAACAGGTTGAGTTTACCGGAAGAACAGGTGCTGCTCAGAGGAGTGCCAGCAGGGGTGGCTTCCGTTCACTTTGTCCTCCATTACGACGTTACCAGCAAATAATTCCTGCCCGAACTGCTGGGCCTCCCAGGACCTGGCTTCTTGTGGGTGAAGGCACTGCCTTTTCTTGGAAGACGGTGAAACTATGGCTCCTACTACAGATGGCATTTAGTTAAATGTCTCTTTGCCTTGGAACACGCTTGCATGCTTGGGGGGCATGCTTAATGAAGACAGAAAACCTTTCCGTGTGAGTGTGTGGCCAGGGAGACTGAAGCTTTATTAACACATTTGCATAAAGCCATAAAGGCTATTTCTTTTGAACAATGAGTTATAATTTTTTCTGTATACATTTTTCTGTTTCATCTTACCCCTTAGCTAACTATTAAATGCTCATGTCTTCCCTTTATGTAAAGCTCTGCAGTCCGCCTACCCACCTCTTCTCTGGTCCCTGGCTGGGCAGCTCCAGTATACTCAATCTTTCTTGTTTCCCTGATGATTAATACCTTCCTGAGTGTGGGCCTCTCTCAGGTTAGGGTCCTCCAGTTCAACGTGATAAACACTCACATTAGACACCAAGCGACGTGTGCAATTACAGAGATGTGGAACCCTGTCACTCCAGGGTGCCACAGACGCAGGCCAGCCTGACTTGATACATGGTGGCTATCAACAGATACCGAACACCTAATGGACTTTGCAGGGGAGCTAGGTGAGTCAAAGGTATAGACTGATTCAGCAGGCAAAATCCAGCAAGCTTAGAAAATCCAGGAAGGCAGGGAGCTCAGCTGCAGAGTCAGCTTGGACTTGTTTGGACTTCTTGTTCTACCACTTTCTAGCTATCTGACTTAGAGGCAACCACTTACTCTCTCAGGGAGATTAAGGCCTCACCCAAGGGTGAACATTTACTTTGCAGGGTTGCTATAAAGGGCATATATGTGTCAAGGGTCCAGTATGGTGCCTGGCACGTAATAGGTACTCAATTAATGTTCATGATTCACGGCAGATTCAGAAATCTGTAAAGAGCAGGCTCTGAGACAGTGATTAGAGACAGAGCGATGGCAGTGTTCTACTAATGTAGGGGCAAAAAGGCAGCGATTACAAACAAAGCAAGATGCCCAGGTCAGGAATTAAGCCACCAGGAAAAAAGATACTGAGGATAAGGAACAGAAGGTACGAGCAGCTGAACCGTGGCTCTGACTCCAGTAAAGCCAGGCAGGGTCAGCTCTGAAATAACAGCTCATTGCTTTCTGGGGATTCATCACTGCAAATTAATATTTATTGAGCAGCCGTGGCACCTGGCACTCTGCTGGCATTTCCTGACTGCTCCTTGCCAAGACGTTCAAAACATCTTCCAAGATGCAGAATTCTCACTTGCTGTTTCCGTCAATTATCAATCAGTCACTTCATAAGCATTTATTAATTACCAAGTGTGTGCCTGGGTGGTCTGCCAGGAACCGTGTAGGACATTGACTCCCAAATTTGTTTCTCCGGCTAAGACCTCTCCCCTGGGCTTCAAGCACCTCTGTCCATCTGTCCACCTGACCTCTTCAGGTAGACGCCTCACAGGCCGACGCTGGCCCAACGTTCAAAACAGAACTGGGCCCCACTCCATTAAATGGCACCTAACTTCAGAAATCCTGGACTTCTCTCTTTTGCACCCTCACCCCTTTCTCCTCTATTCTTATTCTTAGCAAGAATCCATATTAACTCCGAACATATGTTGCTTTTGCCCACTTTGCTCCATCTCCGTGACTTTTGCGTGGTTTGGGCCGTCATCACTTCTCGCCTGGATAGTGCTGCAGATCAGGAGCCTGCTGCCTGGTAGCCCTGCTTCCGCTCTTGTCACCCTCCCCGCAGCCTGTGTGTACACACGTAAACACACGGGTACGCTCCATGCACCAGACAGGAGCCCAAATCATCATTGTTAAACATAAATCAGACCTTTCCATAGTCTCCCATTACTCCTAGAATAAAAGCAAACTTCCTGCTGTGCCCATGAGCCATGGTGTGCCTCCTGCATCTGTCTCTCCTCTGTCTGTACCTTTCTTCTCAGAGTGCACGAACCGCCTTTCGGCCCCACTAGCCTCTGTCGCCATCCATCGAACAAATCTCATTGTTGCTACCGCAGGGCCTTTGCACTTGCCCTTTGCCTGGAATTCTTGTACTCAGGTTCTCTGCATGTCTCGTTTTCAGATCAAATGTTACAGAATAATAACAGGCCCTCCCCAAACCCCATGAAAATTAGCACCTCCCCAACCTGTTTATTGAGTCTGTAGTACTTAATACACTCTCTAATACACTTCCTTGACACATTTGTTTAATTGTTGCTTGTATATATCTCTCCAGGAGAATACAAGCTCTGGAAACATCATCAGTCATAATCATAGGTATATCCCTAGCTTTGAGCATGCCAACCAACAATGGATAATCTGTAAATATACATCAAAATGATGAAAAAAAAAAGGATAGAGATCACTAACGTAAGGAATTTGGAATTCTCAAACTATTAATAATAGCATATCAGATTTACTCAATGCTGTTATTAGGGTCATGAGTTGGACTTTTGGCAGTTGTTAAGGTACTTACTTAAACATAGACTAATATTTTTTCCTGGAATAGTCCAAGTTTCTTTCTGGCCTTTCCAAAATGCCGAAATGGCAAGATTTACTGGCATGACTCATTTAAAGTCAAGTTCCACTAGAATTACCTAAAGGATGCACCAAATAAGCAGAAATTCTTTTGTAACTGTAAATGATTTAGTGTCATTTGTCTTTTTTTTAAGGTGCTGTAGTGAATATGGGATTATGAAAAGCAATTTCAAAAAAAGAGAAATAAAATTACATACTATTATTTCAAATTGTTCTCCATTTTATGTAGCTTCATTTCCTTCTCCCTTGCCATAGAATAATCTATTTTGGAAAACTGGTTTTTTTAGTGGAAAAGTGGATTGTAGAGGTTTCTAGCACTCGTGATTAGAATCAGCTTTTTTCTTGATTGTCAGAGGCGAGACCAAGTACAGATGACATGGCCGATCTTAAATTGCAGTAGTAGCTCACTACCTTATTTTTCCTTCCAGTGAATTGTATTCATTTTTTAAAAAACGCTTGAAATATCCCTCTCCCCTTTTTATGCATTTTTTCTAGTTTTTAGTGTTCCTAAATATCTACCCGTTTCACTGTTTTCCAGCTTTATTTATAGTAACTGTTCTTTTAAGCCTACAAAGCATTCCATTTCTTCATGATGCTTTTTAAAATTTTATTAATCATTCCTAGACTTCACAGTCTTGTAGCTTTAGGGCATTTATCTTGTCTTAGGCATGTCTAGAAGATCTTAACAAGCCACATTGATTGACCATATCATTCTTAACTAGCTCAATACATTTTGAATCATGGATTTTAAGTGAACTCAGAGGGGTTTTCTGCTAGTTCACATTTCTCCCTCTTTTCTTCTTTTATTTATTGAAATAAATGTTTTAAAACAAAGTGCATTTGGGGGAATGTGAAAACTCTATACTGATTCAAGACATCCAGACAAGGTATGTCTCTAAAGTAATGAGATTGATTCTACAAGCCACAAACAAAAATCGATCTCATTACCTTTTAATTGGCTTTATGTGTAGTAATCAGTAGGCCATTTCTTCCCTGGCAGAAAATATTTCTATTCTTTTAATCCTAGACTTTCTCCACTTGTCTCTTTTCTTCCCCTTAATGTTAACACAACCAAGAATAAAGGACTTTTCCCATCATTACTGCTCCAGGCTTTCATCTCACTCACTAATGCAGTCAGCCTTTTTTCTTGATGCAATTTTGTTCTGAACTAAATTTGCTTTGGTTTTAGACTTGCTATTGTATAAGGAGAAAAATCTTCTAGTAAAACCAATCTTAGAAAAAAATTTTTTGACATATGAGTTTTTTTAACCCCTAAAGATAGAATCAAACGTTTTGTGCTTTTTAAAAAAAAAAAAACAAAACTTTTTTTTCTTATCATGTATTGTGATCTACCAAAATGCATACTCCCCCGGAAAAAGAAGTCACTCTCTTTGGATACTTTGAACTTGTTCTCATATAATACAGACCTTGCAAGTGTGCACCTAGAACATATTTAGACATTTCCAAGATGAAATCATGAGCAGCAGGTAAGGGCTCTGGAGGCCAAGCTGCTGTCGAGTTCAAAGGCTCAGAGCCAATGGAAGCAGGTGGGGAGAGCAGAGAGAGCCACCAGGGAACAGCACACGTGCCAAAGCATAAGTTGAGGCAAAAGTGGAATAAGGACAATGCAAGAGGAGATGAAACTGTCATTGATAATAGGCAAAGTTTCCTGAGAAGACTCTTTAATCTCTCCAAGTATTTTTTATTTCTTAAAAGCTAACTTGAAAATGTGTATTCCCTTTATAGAATTACTAGAGTTGGAATAGTATGTTGTATATTTCAATTGTTTTAGGAAAAAAAGTAGCTGATAGCATCGTGTATGACAACATGTGCTCTGGTCATCCTTCCCTAGCCTGTGACAGCCATATGCCAAGATACTATTACTCATTGATGGGGGTGGGGTGGGTGGGAGTGGGGTGACCCAGACTGAGACACAATGGTTACGAGGAGGTTCTGGCTTTTGTTAGGCCAACCTCACACATCCAAATAGGAAGCAGATATCATACCTATGCAGCGATCGCTGCAGACAGCAGCCCAGACTTAGTCTGCTCTGTGACTCAGAGGTCAGGCCCAATAAAACTGTGGGTGTGGCCAGGGTCATCCTGGAAAAGGGGCAGGTGCATAGTGCTAGTGCTCTAGTGAGGGTTTAAAGACATGTTTCACATTTTGCTCACCTGGTTAAACTGTAACTAGGAAATAATGCTGATAAAGACAGGCTGCACTTTGCCCCAGGTGAGCCCTGTCTCCTGTGGGAATGTGGCCTGGCTAACTAAGCACTGAGACGCTTGAAAACAGATTTCTAACCTCGACTCTACTTTCCAGCAGGAAAATGTGGATGGTGCGATCTCAGACAGCCCCAATTTTAATATGCCTACCCCAAGTGATATTGCCTAATTATTTATTTGTTGTCAGTCTTTTAATAGTAATGAAAGCTAACGTACAAGGAGTACTCACTGTGCCCTGAGCACTGGGTTGAGATTTTCCCTGTATGATTCCTCACAACCCTCTCATGTGGGTTATCAGTCCTCTTGTCTGACACAGCAGGACGTGAGACAAGCAGCGCAAGAGGGACAAAGGTCGAATTCCAGCCCAAATAGGCCAAATCCAGGCCTGGGCTTCTACTTCAGTGATTCTCAAAGTGTGGTCCCAGGACCAGCAGCAAGGACGTCACCTGGGAACTTGTCAGAAATGAAGATTCTCTGGCTCACCCCAGACCTCCTGAATTGGAAGCTCTGGAGTTGGGTCCAGCAATCTGCGCTTGAACAAGCTCTGCAGGGAGTCCTGATGCTCCCACAAGTGGACCACTATCCTAAAGACTGCTCTTGTTTCTCTTCGCTTCCTATTTCATACCTCGCCCCTATTCCCCAAGGATAGAAGAATCAAATGCCCTTGCCTCCTGACAATGCTTACTGTTTGCCCAGCACTGAGTCAGACTTTTCACGGATTTCTTTGTAGATGCCAAGTCATCCCAGAGCCTTCTTTATTTTTTCTAGATGTGCTTCCTGCTAGATGTTATTTTCCACCCTTTAAAAATTATTTTACCTTTCATCTTTGCTGTGTCTAACTCTCCCACACTCTCTTATGTTGCAAAGACCAGACATGGTCCTTCTTGTAAGGTATGATCAGTGCTTGAGTTAGCCTGATCTCCTCCCTCTACCCTCCCAGTTTGCTGATATTGTACTTCTAATGTTATATTTATATTACTAATTAACAAAACAGTTCAATTCACTTCTAATAAGGTGATTCATACTCATGTCTATTCCTATTCAGTATATATTTAATACTATTATGAATTCTAGCTCTTTTGGGATATCTTGGATGTTTTTCTTATGCATCACTATGCACAAATTCTTGTTAGCTTTCCTCCTCCTTTTAAATGGACTTCTGCAATAATGAAAGTACTAAATCCATTATCATTATGTCAGGAATACTTTAAATTGAATTTCTATTTTCCTAGGTGCTAGGTCCTTCACTCAGTTGATCATCTGTGTGCTTAATGAGCATTTCTCAATTTAGGATTTTAGGTGACTAATTTGCTAATTAAAGGCAATCCAGAGCTGGCACTCTCCCAGCCCCACCTCCTTGCCTCAGTCTACCACATCCCTGTTGTCTCCAGGCTGAGCTGACTAAGCCATTGATAATCAATCACCTTTGGCTGCATCCTTTCATAAATCATAATCTCACTTGACATTAGCTCTAAGTACACCAGATCTTCCTATCTCGTTGGACAGAATAGCAAGCTTCACTTAAGCAATGGTATCTTTTTCTTCCTCTTTATTTACATGGCCAGTGTCATCTCCCCATCTTCTGTGGAAAGAAATTAAATAGCCTTGGCACAGCCTGACAAAGACATGTTGGTTGCCATCCAGCACCTTGTGTCCTTTTAGGTAATTACACATCGATTGTTTGATGAATTGTTCTTGTATTTCCCTGGGTATGTCTACCAAGTCTGTAATTACATGACTCTGGTTGTCCCTTTGCTCTGTTGTGGTCCTCAGAGTTCCATGGCTTCTCCAAAGACTATGCTTAGTGACACTTCATCAACACCTTTCAACTCAAGGATGCAAATCGGCCTCCTTAGTGTTTCAGTAGTCTGTTGTTTAAAAATATAATTCAACCATTTTCTGCCTCAGTTCATTGTGATTTTTTAAATTGGCATCAGTATGCCATAGCTTAAAGATTAATGATTCTCTCCTCCCAGTGCAGTGAAAGCTGAAAGGGCATGAACACAAAGAGATGATTTGACCCACTGTTCAATAAAAAGCCTTTGAGGCATTGGCAAGCTCTGTGTTTGGAGCTAACTGTAAGATGTCCTGAAACTGATTTTTGAAAACAGGCTCTCACATTTTTTAGTCTAGCCATAGGCATTGGTAAATTATAGTCTGCCAACTGTTTTTATAAATAAAGTTTTATTAGAACACAGCAATGCTCATTCTGTTATATCTTGTCTATGGCTACTTTCATGCTACCATGGCAGAGTTGAGCACCTGAGACAGAGATTATATGATCCTCAAAGGCTAAAATATTTACTATTTAACCCTTGCCAGAAAGTTTGCCAACTCCTGGTCTTCCACTAAAACTTTGAAGAATGAGTTAATACACATAAAGCACTTAGAACAGTGCCTGGCATTTATTTGTCAGAAGCATTGGTCTTTATTTCTACTGCATCCCAAGTAATATATAAATGTTAGTAAATAAAGGGAATTTCAGCCCTGGAATTTAGGAGGAATTTGATCTCAAGCCATTCTGAGAGATGATTTGGCCTTCATATTTAACACATGTAAATTGATGAAAGAGGCCAAGGCAGTTACTAGAAGCAGATGTTCCTTGACTTGCTGGATCATGTGAACTTTCTCCCCAATGAGAAAAGATGGCTCTGGGCTCCATAAGCAGGAAGTTACAGGCATGTATGGAATCTGTTTATTTGGTAACAACATCTGAACATGTGAACTAAACCCACTTTCTTTAATTTGGGGAACAAAGCTGGTGTTACCCTCCTATTAAAAATCTATATGTTATGGAAGTCTGATTAATAATGATTTGCATGCTGAAGCATTTGGGGGAAGAGTGCTATGTCTGCAACTGACTCTGAAATACATTTTTAAAAAGTTGGATTGATGACTGGATAGAGGAGAAAAATATATAGGCCATAAAGCAAGTATAGTAAAACTATTATACAATATCTAGGTGATGCGTATATGGGTTTTTGCTGTAAAAGTCTTTCAACTTTTCTGTATGTATGAAAATTTTCATTATAAAATGTCAAGAAGAAAAAATGAAGACTGCAAGAAACACAATGGCAGGATGTGCTCTGGTCCAGGGAACAAAGACACTTTCTTGGGTGCACAGCCCTGACAGGCAGGAGGGAGTCTCCACATCAGAGCTGTGGGAAGCACTATAAGCCATGCTCAAGAAGTTTTTAGCATCCAATAGAGAATTTTTCAGAGAAAGGACAGTTGAAAGCAAGGACAAACATTAATAAGGCACTTTCACTCTTTTATTTATTACCATGTTGGGAATTATTTGGGGGGGGGGGGAGTGCCTGCTTCAGAAAGGCTAAATTAGGTAGTTTTTTAAAGTAATAGAGAACAGGCTTCTGGATTTTATGGCATCTTTACAATATAGAGAAATGAGTACTGGACCCAAAATCAGGGACTGGGTTTTAACCCTGCATCTGCTGCTAGCCTGTGTGGGGCTATGAGAAAATTAGTTAACCACACTGAACTGCAGCTTCCTTGTCTATAAGAAGGAGGGAAAGACATATATCCACCTTCCTGGTGGAAGAATATATATATGCATTATACAATAAAAGCATTCTGAAGGTCACTAAGATCTCACTGGACAATGTCTCAGTGGAAGCTATATCACACCTAACGGGGAGAAAAGTAGTTCTTGAGGGGGAACACACACACAAAAAAGGCTTACTCTTTTTATGTATAAAGCACAAATATACATACAGAACACAAACAGGTATACAGTCCATCCTTAGTATTAAAATTTTATTGTGGGGAGGTGATTATGGAGAAAACGTGTCTAAAAATGTTCCATAGGGGACTATAATGCAAAAAAGGTTGAGAACACTTTACTAGACAAGCCTTTAATTTCTACCATCTCCCAGGCTCTGTCCTTTTTTTTAATGTAGGTAGATTAATTTTATCCATCACTTTGAACGTTTAATACTCTTACACTCTAGGAGAGGGAGGAAAAAGTAACTTCTGAGAGAAGAATAAGAATGATGGACGTTTTGCCTTTTCCAAAGTACATATAGTACCACTTAACCCAAATACCATTAAGCTTTGACGAAGGAATTTACTAACAAGAGTGAGGAATTAAATGAGTATACTCACCCAATCTTTTATTCCCCCTAGAAATTTAACAGCAACATTAGTTTTCCCTTGATTTGATTCGATTCTATTGGGTACTTCAAGCTCTTAGAGCTTGAGAGGTATGTGGAGAATTTAAAAAGAGTTTGGAGGAGAATAATGAAGATGAATTAAGGATTGGAAAATGGGTTCTATTAAAAAAGGTCAAAAGAACAAGGATTATTTAGTTTGAGGAAGAATAGGCAATCTGGTGGCATAGAGATGGGTTTTAATAATGAAAGCCTTATTCTTTAGGGAATATTCTCAGATTTTCATCTGTACTGAAGGCCAGAAAAAAGGGAAGATACATAATTTGAAACAAGAGGGATATGAGGTTAGATATTAAGATGAAATTTCTGTCCATGATTAAATCCTGCATTTTGATTCTCCTTTATAGGATTTCTATAGGATTTTTTAAAGTAAAGTTCCTGTATGTAGGATCAGAAGTTTGGACAGGCCAACCCATCATGTCTGATTCCCCCATCCTGGTGGGAGGGGAGCCAGCTAGCTCGCCAAAAAGGCCTCCGTGGGATTTGGCTTGGTGGAAGAAAACATTCATTTTACCTGGACCTGTGGATCCAGGATGCCAGAGAATGAGTTCAAAACTCTAGCCAAGAGAGTGCCAGGTCAGAGCCAGAGGAGTATGCCTAATTGGGTTGCCCAAACAAAGAGAGCTTCAGGTAGGTTTTAGGAGCCAACACTTGGAGCTGAGGAATCTATATGGTGCCAGGGAAGAAGTAGCAAAGAGTGGGTTAAAGTTAGCTGCTTGGAGGAAGATCTGGAGAGATGAGTGCCACCCATGCTTTGGTTTTGGGGTGTTCCTGGAAGCCTGCAGTGAAACAGGATCAAAATCCATGTAGAGTTTCTGGGAAGATGTCCCAAGCTTCTAGGAAGGTGTTCATTCTCTCAGGGTTTTGGAGTTGCTGCCTAAAGTCATAGTTCCCAGTGCTGGGTGTGAGTCAGGATCACCTGTGGAGCTTGGCAAACCTTATAGACACCCTGGCTCCAGCCCTGGAGATTTTGATTTAATGGAAATATCACTTAGAATTCTGTTGTGAGCAATAAAAATCAGTTCGGGCTAAATTTAGCAAAATGTAGGGGGTTGGGGGTGTGGACCGGTGGTGGTTGGAGGTACAAGGAAATTCCTGAATGGAAAGAAAAGCTGATCAAAGGGGGGAGGGGTGCTCGCAAGTGCACTGCAGCTTGGATCCACACTGCACTCTTCTTTCAGTTGAGCCCATGTGGGCTCCCTTGCCCCCCAAGCATAGTTCACAAATCTCCCCTCCGTGCCCCCAAGCAACACAATTGAGTCTTAGGGGTATAGGATCCAGTCTGCAGGCCTGTCCTCTGGTCCCCCAAATTCAATCCTTGATTGTGGCAGGGAGAAGCCTGCTGGTCCCAAGTTTCCCAGGAAGTTCTCAAGCAGGCTTAATGTCCCTCTACTCTAGGGTAAGTCCCGCTCTGCTGGAGTGGCCAGGCAGGTGGCACTGGGGAGGACCAGCAGGCAGGGACCTCACAGTCTGAGTACCCCTTGGTCCAATGCAGGTCGTTAAGAGGAAAGGCATGAGCCCCGCTCCCGGTGGTAGCCTGCGTGTGGTGGGTGTGCCAACAGAAGGGAAGCAGCTACTCTGAGAGCTCCGGCTCAGTTGGCCCTTGGGGCACCTGTGCGGACTCTCATGGGAACTGCCAGGGCTGCATCAGCAGCTGTAGGCAGGGGAAGGGAGGAGGAGGGGAAGAGTCTGAGTGGAGGAGACCTGGCACTCTGGTCCCCTTTGTCCCCAGGCCCCCCTGGCTTTCTGCCCTCTCCTCTCCCCTGAAGACAGCCCACCCCGAATGTCCAAGCTCCGGGATCACACAGTTCCCCAGGGTCCCACCAGCCCCCTGTGGCCACCACAGCCTGGGCAGGAGCTGGGGAAATTTGTGTGGGGACCAGTGACAAGAAAACTGAAGGGCTGAGGCTCCTTGGGGAGGACAAAGTCACACAATGGGTGGGAAGACAGAATGGCTCAAATCTTTGGTGAGGTGGAGTAACCACAACGGGGCTGGCAGCCAGTGCTCTGTTCTCGAGAAGCTCCCAGTTCACTGGCGGTGGCAGCTTTTGGGCTCATCAGGGTGCAGAAGTCCCCCAGCAGTCCAGGAGCCAGCAGTCTGCCAGAGGCGTGAGGGGAGGAAAACAAACACCCCCACCTACCCTTCCATAGGGTGCCAAATTCCTTGGAGGTTGATTCTCTGCCAAAATCTTGCTCCTTCTTGTTCTGCTTCACAACTTCTTCCCACGGAATCTCCAGTAGGTTCTGGCACTTTACCCCCAGAATTACACCTGGGCTATTTTTTTTTTTTCATCTAAAATTTTTCCTTCTTTCTGAGAGAACCTGGCAACCGGTATCTCTAGTCAGCCATCTTGCATCTGACCCTGTGAGGGATTTTGATCAGAGAGCAATGTGATGAGATTTGCATCTTCCGACTTCAGTGTGAAAGACAGAGTGGAGTGTGATAAGAGTACAGACAGAGAGACCAGTAAAAAGACTATTTTAATAGTCCAGGTGAATAGATAGCACAGTCCACATGGAGAAAAAGAGACAATTTCAATGGCAATTGAGGAATTACGTACAAGGAACAGGACTTAGGGACAGATTGCAAGTGGGGTTGGGGAGAATGGAGTCTGGGATGATGGCTTCTAGCTTGGGCACTGGGTGGGTGATGCCCTGGATAGTACCAATCACAGGGAAGAAGAGAAAGGGAGGTTGAGTCATCATCTGTGATACATAGATCAGCCTACCCAGGTCCCCAGAGTGGACATGTTTGGGGAATTTAACAAAATTTTTGTCTCAATTTATCTATAATAGCAGAGTCAATGTTTTCTGTGAGTGCATTGTCTGTTGTCCTTGGGCAATTTCCCTTCCTTTTGGCAGAGAAGATTACAGGCTTTGGTGTCAATCAAGCCTCTGCATGATCTTCAAGTAATGTAACCCTGCAGGCCTTCCTCTTCCCATCTGCGAAATGGGAAGGACAACCGTGACAGGACTTGCTTGTGGGGAAACCTGAAACACCCACACTGAAGCATTGGCTTCTTCTCTGCCCTTCCTGGCCCTGCCCTCAGTGGAGTTCTGGGTCGCGGTCAGTACGTCTAAACCAGAGTCAAAACTAGGGACAAAAGTGCTCAATGTGTGAGGCATGATTATTTGTATAAGTGCGTGTCTGGGTGTAGTCGCCCTGCTGTTGTTTCTCAAATCTAAATATAAGTAATTTGGCCAATTCACCTTCCTCTTTTGTGATGCTTATTTTGTATAGTGCTTATATAAGGAAGCCTGGGAAATCAGGACGTCATCAAGGTCTGTATCAGAGAGCCATTCAGACAATGCTTCAGCCTCTCCCTTCTGGGGCATCTTCTGTGACTTGGGGAAGCTGTGAGCCGGGAAAGTTCTGTTTCCAATCCAGAGATTAGGGCAAAGTCTGAAAGCAACATGCTCTGAGGTGTGGAGTCCCCTAGAAACAAGAGATTTAAACACTAGCTCACATGTGTGCATAGCCTGGCTTATTACTCCCAAGAAATAACTTGAATTTTTGTCTTTAGTGTTTTCTATAGTTCATATTATTTAAAATTTTTCCAAGAGAGGAAGGGGTTCCCTTATTAAACTTATTGCCATTTTAGTCTGTTCCGTTTTGTCTTCTTCTGATCTACGTCCTGGAGTAGTTAGAGGTATTTTACCAGGACTGTCTTTTCTTAAGGCCACCTTTATGATTTATCAACATTAGCAAACACAAATATTTCCTTTTGCTCCATTTTACTTTATGTATTTAAAGTATTTGCATTTTGGTTTTAAAAATTTTTTAATAACCTTCCTTGGGAATACTCAAGAATTCAAAGCTCTTTCAGTCTAAAGGAGCATTTCTCAACCTTACCACTGTTGATGCTGGGGTGGAGGAATAATTCTTTGTTGTATGGGGTTGTCCTGTGCCTTGTAGGATATTTATCAACTTCCCTGGGCTCCACCTACTAGACACTGGTAGCATCCTCCCCCTACTTGTGAATAATCAAAACTGTTTCCAGACTTTGCCAAATGTCCCCCTGGGGAAGGAAAATCACCTCTCCTCTTAGATGAGAACTACTGGTCTAAAGAAAAGTCTTTTACTTTTTATTTACTGTGATATTATCACCGATTTTAAAATCATAATTTCTGGAAAATTCTGGAAAAAAAAAGTGAAAGCAGAAAACAAACAAAATGAATGGCAACTGCTATGGTCTGGAGCACTCTAACCTGATATATTTGTGTGCACTGTTAATCTAAATTAACAATGTTAGATCAACTCGTATGGACTGTATTTACAGAACTTAGCAAAGCCATCAGTAACCTTTTAAGGAGGTTTATTACAGAAAGCCTGACCAGTAGATTTTCATAATTCATTCTAATCAAGAGAGGAAGGAATTCATCTCATCAGTACCCTACCAGAATTCAGAAAGCATTAAAGAAATGCCATGAGGAAAAATAGCTGGAAAGAGATGGGAGATTTAGAGTTGGCTTGATTTTCATCTGATGCTATGCACTTCGACTGCAAGAGTATAAATTTCAGTACTTGCATTTTCCTTCTCTCTCTTTCAACAGAGATTTTTGATTTCTAATTAAAAAGGAATTATCTCTATTTATTTCTTTTTTTCTTTTTAGAGTCATGGTTGGAGGAAGTTTAGATCCATATTTATTTTTTGTGGATGAAATGGCCCTGATATCACCAGCACAAATCCCTCCATCAAAAGCCTTTTTCCCCCACTTGATCCGTATCTCAGAAAATCCAACAGTCAAACTGCCCTGTGTAGGAGGTTGCTAAATTGGGTTTTTAAATTATTTCTACTAAGTAAAAACTTAACATATGCCAGCTGCTGAGGGATTATAAAAGCTTTGTTTTTTCAATAATTGGAAACCTTGTTTACAGAGGACTCACAATATTCTTTAAATGTCTTTGTGTTGAATATAAAAGAACTTGTGTTTATCTAGGCAATGATAATCTGACTATAAAGCAAACTTATTTAAGGATTATGCTTCCTGTCTCTCACTATGCAGCTGTCATCCTACTATTCTCTCAAGCTTTGCAGAACGCTGAAGATTCTTCCTTAAAACTAGAAAAATAAATTGAAAAGCAAACCAGGTAGTTCGGGAATTAAATGTAATTCTAAACCGCAGGGAAATATTTCAGAAACTCCAAATATCACTACATCTGGGCAAATTTATCCAAAGTTCACATTTGCTAACTCATTGATGGAATTTCATTTTAAAGAGATTTTAAGGGGTTCGATCCCAGCAAAGAAGAATGGAGGACCTAATATTCAGATAATCTAATATTTAGCCAAGTTGTTGACTTTCAAGAGCCAACGAAGGCACCAACACTGATTTTGCTATCTGCTAGAGATGGAGTGAGGTACAGTAATTAGGGTGGTCCTTGTCCAGGTTCAGCCACTTACTAGCTCTGTGACCTCAAGCTAGTTGTTCAGTGGCTGTCTGTAAAATAATAGCACTCGTTGACCTCATAGTGTTGTTTGGAAACTGAAATGAGACAATATAAGTGAAACCATCAAGACAGTTTTGGGCACAGAGCAGCCAGTCAATAATTGTTCCAAGTCTCAGTTTTGTGCATGCAGTATCTCATCTCATCTTTGAAACAGCCTTATTAAAGTAGCCTATTTTTATACCTCCAGTTTTGTTGAAAATTGAGAAAAATGAGATGCAAAGAAGTTTGCTAATCTACTCAGGGTCATGTAGTAATTGCATTGATGATCAAGGATCTACATCCATATTCTTTCTCTCATTCTGCAAACATGTAATGAATACAGTCACCCTTTGTTCTCCAAATACTCACTGTCCGATATTTGCCGTTAGGACTTACTAAAAGTTTTAGCTGAAAGCCTTTCCCAATTAGAAACCTGCTATAACAAGTTCTCATGTGTGTGGCAGCTTCTCAAATTTTCATGTCTATGACTCCCCTTTGAAATGCAGATTCTCCATTTCTAGCAAGTTCCAAGGTGATGCCAAAGCTGGTGGTCCCAGGGATCACACTTTGAATAGCAGGGTGCTGAAGACAGAGGGCGAGCTTCTCTCCTACCTCAGTGTTCTCCTGATAGGCTGTGTGTTTAAACATATTGCATATCATATCTCCAATTTCCCTACCTTTTCTCTGAGGGTTTACTCTTCTGTATTTGTTTAGCCAAGGCACCTGAGGGCACTACCAACTTAGGTCCAATTAGATAGTAACTTTGCATCTTTGGCAATATTATTGCATTGTTTATTCTTATTATAGTACATGCTCAGGGTAGAAGGGCAATGAGATTCCTGTTTTATTCAGCTGTAAACTGCACACAGATTTACCTACTTATTATTCTATTAAGAGTGAAACAATTAGGTAATTGGTTTTTAAAGGTTTTATATTATGCAAAAAAATTATTTTTAGATTGTTAGATAGTTATTTAGGGACATATTAGTAATATTTAGAAAATTGATATATTTGGATTCTCTAAACATGAATTATTATTTTTTTCCATGTAAAGTAATGGAATAGAGGCTCTTGCTGTTGGATGCTTTGCTGGCCAGCACATTTTTTAGGAATGGATTAGATTCAGACAGCAAGGGGTCCCTCCCTGTATTTTCTCTGTGCCAGATATTGGCAGGAATCCTAGCAATACAATGATGATGAAGACAAAATTGCTGCTCTAAAAACCTCACAGGGTAGTTAGAGAAGAAACTGGGAAGTAAAAATTTAAAACACAGTGATATATGTAATGGGAGTTCTAAGAACACAGCAAAATATGGGCCTAACTCTTCCTTCTGTACAGCGCAGGCCTCTCTGGATACCAGAAATGGCCAATATTGATTGCATAGCTGTGCACCAGGCACCGTTGCAAGCACTTTACACAAATTTATGCATTTAACTATTATAATAACCCAATGAGGTAGCTACTTTAATTATCATTCTTATTTTAAAGGTAAGAAAACTGAGGAATAGAGAAATTCAGTAACTTGCTTAAAGTCACACAGATCTGGCCTCAAAGCTGGAGGCTCCGAGTCCAGAGCTTGCCCTCTCCACTACCATTTGATCTGCCCCTTCTCAAAGAGAGTTCAGTATCTTCAAATAAGAACATATAAAAAATGATGCACATATTAGAGGGAGTATACCTCTGGAACTGCAAGTAATTTGGTTTGATGGGAGCATAGGACAAGCAAGGGTGATAAGGCCATTAGGCTGGAAGCTGTAACATTTGCATCAGCCTCACATATATAGGAACACAGTACATGGATAGTATGGACAGGACCAAAACCATCTTCGATAGTCACAGTCCTGGCAATTTAATTATATTTGAGATGTGACTCTAAAGTCATAAAATAGATTTTATTTTAACACATACATTACACAAGCATGGTACCTTTCCATCAGTCATCCTGGGTAGCTCTGCTTCTATTTCCACCAAGTTCCCATTGCTCAGAGTGTTCTGGGTAATGTCTCTTCTAAAATAGTTTCAGAGGAAGCCACAGTGAAAATCTTATTATCTTATGATTATGCCTCATTTTTGTCTCAAATGTATTTCCTACTTCAATCAACCATCCCATTCACTGGTGTTGACTCTGAATAACTTATGCCTCTTTGTCAAAATAATATCCACTCTCAAATCCATTTTCAAAAACCAAATATGTATTTCTATACAGCAATGACTCTGGCTTTAATCTGTGATTAAAAATCATCTAGGGGCTTGATTAACAAGCACATTATACCCCTACTCTCAATAATTTTGGCTCAATTGGTCCAAAGTGGGTGTCTGCAATCTTTAACAAACTTCCTGGAGTTTCTGTTTTGAATGACCAGACTTTGAGAAGTACAGCTGTAAGGATATTCGCAAGAAAGGGTAGTATATCTTAAGGCAGTTCCAAAGGAGAAATTCCAAAAATGTTCTGATCAGCAGAGTTAAAAGTGGCTTGTATTGTGCTTACCTTGGGAGACTATTCTTTTGTAGATGATGCTTATTTAGAATAAAATGTTGTATTTTTAAAAAGAATCAGCCACCATTCTGCATGGCCACACCATATACACTGTGCCTACCAGTGCCTACCAGGGGGAAGGACCCATTTCTTGTGTTTGTGAGCTCCTACTTGGCACTCTCATTTCTGAACCTGTTGGATTACCTAAGGACCCAGTATTAGAGGATCTAGTAATTCGTCTACAAACTATGACATTTTTCCCCCCTTCTTCTTGAAAATGGTAGGCTTCTTTCACTTCTTCGACTTGGAGCACTAAATCCTGAGAGCAGGCAAGGCAGACCTGACAGCTGTCAGTCATATTCACAATGGCCAGGTTCACCAGGTCGTGGGTTAACTGGCTCCAGCTGCTGCCCCAGGATGATCACAGTGGCAGGGAAGCTGCAGAACCACCTCTCATTCAGGCTATGTCACATCCCTGCCTGAATCCACCTAAATGAGTCCTCCAGTTTTTGCTTAAGTTGCCTGATTTGAACAAATACAATTTTTGGAGAAAATGCAAGAAGCATTTCTAAGTTAGCTTACTTTTTATTTATCAGCTATCTTCTGTCTCATTCACACATACGGAAGAGAATCTCATATAACTAGAAACCAAAATTAAGAGCCACAGCTTCTTGAATAAAACAAATCGAGATTTCCGCTGGTGGCTTACAGAGAGCTGTGCCTGGGGAGTGAGTCAGGCTTCTGTAGGGCAGGTCCCTTGTCCCTAGGATCCCTAATACCCAGCCAGCTGTGTTTTGTCTGGGTATGTGGATCCAGTATCATCCAACATGAAGAAATGTGGATATTCCATGATTTTTCCAGAATCGTTTAATTTAAACATTAAGTTCTTGACAGGCTTAAAGTTTAGTGAGGAATAGAGATAGAGACTACATTTAGATTCCTGTGAGCAAAAAGTTTAGGAAAAGGAAGAGATTTTTTGTTTTTCATATCCTAGCCATCATCTCTCTCCCTCTTTAACATTAACAAGGACAGCTATATTTTCTTTACGAGTTACAGAGACAACAAAGAGAAGAGAGATTGAATAAGATTGCTATCCAAACAGCCCCCCGACCAGGAGGAGCAATGATCGGGTGACCAAACACATCCTCTGTCCTTATTGTCTCACTTCCATCTTTCCTCTTCTCCTATGTAGGGTTACCAGATTCAGAAGAAGGAAAAAAAGAAAGAAAGAAAAATAAAACCAGTATGCCTAGTTAAATTTGAATCTCAGATAAACAAGGAATAACACTTTAGTATATGTCTTATACAATATTGGGAACCCATTCCATGGTCCTATTCTGTGTGCAGTCTGTCCCCCTACCCCAATGCCATGCTCTTCTTTTATTTTCTAGTGATTTTCACATGCAGAGCGTTTGTCCCTCAATTGGATCACTCTTCCTCAGGGCAGGATCTTGTTTGGTGTCCCTCAAGGCACTGTAAATATTGACTTCCCTCCATGGGGACCTACGTTAGATTTCTCCTTAAGCACTTTCCTTCTGCTGCAAGCTCAGAGCACCCCTGGGCTCCTCATACCTGGCCGTCTTCTCTGCATCTGCAAGGTCAACACTTCATGCACAATGACTGGCCTGAGCACAGAGCCCTGAATATCAAAAGTGTGTCATATATTTTCATGATTGATTGATATACTGAAAGCAGTTTGTTGTCTTGTTAAGAGTCAATTAAATGCAACATTTATTAACTACTTATCTGCATGCCAGGAGTTAGTAGTATGCTCTATTACCATGCTGTCCATCAGGAAAATTAGATTAATTACTCTAATCTAAAATAAGAAGGAAATAAAAGAATAGAGGAAGGGAATGAGGTTGGGAGCTATACCCTGATTTTGCAAACTTGTATTATGGCTCAGATAAAAAGACAGAAATAAAAAAAAATGTCCTCATATATAGGAAATCATTTCAAATTTTGGAATATTGCCTCTTGAAGAATGAAGAGAGATTTTGCCATTATATGTTGTCTGCTTCCATTGGCTTTTCTAGTCCTAAATTTCTTCTATGGCACATTGGTTTTGCAGTTACAAATCTATAATGTCATAAAAGTAAGGAAGAACTTTGAAAGCCAATAGGGTGATATAAATGAAAGAGTATTCAACTCATATTGAAAAGCTAACCACCATGTAGAGCAATGGTACACGTCATTTATAGAAAGGACATCAGATAATAAGGTGCCTTTTTATAAACTTTGTGCTTCTATTAATGACATTATTTAAATCTTCCTTCACAAATGACACCGAGCAGGCTTCAAACCTTGAAGATTAAGAGAGTTATGAATGCCCCTCTTGGTTGAGTAATTTTCAGGTGTAAAATGCACAGAAGAGTGAACACATATTTAGAAGTGTCTAGATGATTAGTTTCCTACCAGCTAGGCTTGTCCTAGGCAGAATAGTGAGCACAGTCCTCAGAGCCCTGGCTCCCCCTTCCTGCGTCTTTTCCTCAAGTCACTAACACCCCACCAGCCACTCAGATTCCCTATGTCCTTTGGAGGCTGGAGATAGGCCAGGAAACTGCCCACTATCTTGAAATCCTGCCACTGTGCCTATCCCTGAGCCCTGCTGGGAAAATTACCCCTTTGGCTGTAAAAAGAAAGGACTGTAATGAAATAGTTGCCAAGCTCATATTCTACTCCAGCGAATAAACATAAACTCGCTGTCGTGTGCATGTAACCATCAATAATAATCCGTGACTTAATGTGGCTCTCCTATATTTTGAGTGTCCTTGGAGTTAGACAGGAAGAACAAAAGCTGAACGTGAGAATTCTTGTTAATTGTTCGCCAACTCAAATACCCTAAACATGAGAAAAAGTTCTTAGGAAAGTTGATCACCTTATATGTGAGAAAAACTCAATGTGATAACCCCAAGGCTAAAGTTGTGATTAAAAAATCGTTCTTGGAATATTTGTGATTTTTAATCAACTCATAAATTTTTTCTTCTATATCCTGTATCTCTTGTGTTAAGTGAATTTTAACTCAGTTTAACTCAATTTTTAACTCAATTAGCCATTTGTTGAAAAAGTAAGAATGTTAGACTATTGATTTTATTTGGAAGGAGATCAAATTTAAGCCTGTTTTATTTTTTAATCCGGGTATATTCTTTGTTTTAATTATAGATACATAACAAAACAATTAGATGAAGATTGAAATAAATGCTTATGTTTTATTCATGCTAGAAACAGTGATTTTATCCTTCAGAATGAAGCCTTATAATATCATTATAAATTCCTTAATATTAAAATAAGCATCACTTTGTTTCCTTTGAAAATTTTTTTATTGAGTGATGGAGTTGGAGTGAGAAATGAGCCCAGTGATTGGAGAATTGTAGTGATTCTAGATCATTCCTACCCAAGATAGTGGAATGTGTTGATTAACTCCATAGCTTCATGGATCTCTGATTTGGGGAATACAATCTGTAATAAAATTACTATCAGGACTCTAGCTCTGTTTATGTGAATAGCATTTTTATCTAGCAGATTTGAATTCAAATGCATTATTAATATTTTTCTTCTTTTTAATATAGGTGGAAAACAGACCAAAATATTATGGAAGAGAGTATGTATTATACTATTCTTTGTTTTAATAATTTAATAAGTAGTCATTTCATGTGTCATTTAAGTATTAAATATTAAAAATTCTTTAATATGTGGTCATCATCACATGTCTATTTTGCAAGAGTTTAATAAGAAGAATAAATGCAATCAAGACGCCTTTGTAATGAATTTTCTTTATAAGATTCAGGTGCTTGGTTTCCATTCATGTGGGAGAGAGAGTGTCTCATGCTATATTTCTCTCCACAAAAGCAGCTACTGAGTGCCTGGCAAGTATTTGAAGTGTCAGGAAGCATTTTTCATAAATGAGGTGCTCTGTGTTTTCTTTCACTTTTTACTTCAACAGAATATAAGTGCTTGGAGTGTCAAAGATCGTACACTGTAACTGAATTCCTGACTTTCATGAACCCCAGTAAACGCAGTGGTCAGGAAAGGCATCCCATTTCTCTGCAGTTACATAAAACCCAAATGATGATTTCTCTTGACTTGTACATATTAACCAAGTCACCTTAATACCTTCCTTATCAGCCCCTCTTCTCACTTCCCTCTTAGTTTTGACTCTCGTTTTGTTTTACTTTCTCAGCAACCCACTGCAAAGGAAATATGCATGACCATAAAAGTAAATCATGGTGTAAGCCATGATGTGCAGAACACCTCTCAGAGGGCAGGCGGAACGTCCCGAGGGAGAGGAGAGGCATAAATCACTTTTCTTCCCACATCCAACCTGAAGGCGTTGTGAGGCAAAGTCTCCTTTGAGTCTGCGTCCCAAACTCTCCTGACCAATCCCAAACCTTCTTCCTTTTATTCCCTTACCCATCAGAGCCTCATCCCCATGATTAACGAGCCTCTTAGTGGTCCCAGCCCAGTGTCCTTTCCCAGTAGCCACAGCTGCATCTCAGAACCTTCCTTGTCCGGCCCTTGGCAATTCGGCCAGCACTTCTGGAATACCTGCCCGAGGGTGCTGACCTCTGTTCTTCTGCCCCTCACGTCCCTAACAGCTAACATATGTTATATTAAATAATATGGCTTTTTTTTCCTCAATATACTGGTTTGGGTTTTGCTTGTAGATAGCACAATTAATTAAAAAAAAGAAAGAGAGAGAAAGTGTACTGCATACACTTTTGCACATGAATTCTAAAAGGAACTCTATTTATTATGCATTTTCTTTTTTGCACAAAAGTTTTGTTGAATAACCTTTTAGTTCTCATCCTCCAACCCCCAATTCACGTGAAATGTGTATGGTGAGAGGAGACCACGGAAACATTTTCTTAACCACAGAAAGGAACATTTTGTACTAGAGGAAAATTAGCTTAAAACTTTCAGGTTCTGTTTCCCTTTTATTTTATTAAAGGGTTTTATTTATTTTATTAAAGGCTTTTTTTTTTCATCCACTCAAAAAAGTAATACATGCTCTATTAAGGAAATGCACGTGCGTATATTTTCCTAGAAGGAATCACAAGACACTGTTGACATGGATGCTTTTAGGGAAAGAGAACTTTTACTTCTTTTGTAACTTTCAGCTTTTGAGTATTTAATTTTTCCACTGTGCACAGGTATTACTTTTGTTTTTAAAAAGTTAACAAATTAACACCTGCTAGTTTGGGAAAAATAGAAAATATAGGAAAATAGAAGGGGGAAAACACCCACAATCCCACCATGAAAGGGAATCATCGCTAGCTTTTCCCTTCATCCCTTTCTCTCTGGTTTTTGTGCATGCTTTATTTTTACAATGTTGCAATTATATGATATATATTAGATAGTATAGACTATAGATGTTTGGATTTTTTAAAGTCACCCACAAAGGAAATGACGAGCTACAGACTGTGCACAAAATTCAGGTGCACAAAATTGTCATTTTCTTCTTTTGAAGGATTGAATTTTTTAACTTAGTCCTTGACACTGCCTGCTGCTCTTGATCACTTAAACTTGCCAATTCAAAGGAGTTAAAACTTAAGGTCTAGTGTTCTATAGCACAGTGATATGACTATAGTTAACAAAAATTTATTGTTTATTTCAGAATAGCTAGAAAATAAGAACTTGGATGTTCCCAATACAAAGAAATGATAAATGTTTGAGGTGATGGATATCCCAATTATCCTGATTTGATCTTCATACATTGTACATATGTATCAAAATATCACAGGTACCCCATAAATATGTGCCATCATTATGTATCAATTAAAAATAATTTTTTAAAGAGTATGCATGATCAAAATCAAGTATCAAAAAAAAAACACCCATAACTGCCTATTTGGGAGACTCCTCCCCTTTTTCCTGCCCTTCTTGCCCTGCTGCCCTGCCCCATGGTTAGGGTGTGTCCCACACCCATGGTTAGGGTGTGTCCCACACCCATGGTTAGGGTGTGTCCCCAATAGAAGCTGGACGTCCCAGCTTCTATTCTTTCTCCCACCCAAGACACTAACCAGGCCTGATCCTGCTTAGCTTCTGAGATCAGACGAGATGGGGTATGTTCAGGGTGCTATGGCCATAGACTTCTATCTTTTCTGACTCTGGTGTGGGAAGATTTCCAATACCCCCTGCCCCTCCCACTCTCCCCCTGCCTGCCTCTCCACCCCCCCACACACACACATACACTCATTGGCCCAGCTTGTGCAAGTCTGCCCTCAGGACTCTGCCCATCTGTCCTGCCCTCCTCAGCCTCAGCTCATGCCACATGGGAGGCTTCTCTGCAGGGTTCCTAGGGCCCGATGGCCTCACTCACAAAGCTCCAAACAGCTCTGCTCCAGGCTCCCAATGAACTGGCCCACTGTTCCCAGTCCATACCCGCTATGCAGGACCAATTAGACCCTCTGAGCCTGGGCTCTGCCAAAAGCCTTCTTGCATCTCCCTCTCTCTAGAACTGGGGACACTGGTCTTTTCTGGGGAGCAGGAGGGTTGTTCTACATCATAATACGTTCATCCTCACTCAGAAAAGCACTACTCCACAGCCAGCAAGCATCGTGTCTTGAGATCTAAACCCAAAATTTGGGAAGCCAGAAAACCTCTTTCTCCCAAGATACCACAGCCTTAGAACTAAGAGCTGATTTTGGAACCTAAAGCCACCACCACTTCTGATCTTACTTCCCCGGTACAGAAGCTTCAGCTTGGAAGGTCTATCTACTTGTGAAGGATAGAGGACATTAGGAAGTCAGTATTGTAATAGGCACATTTTCCCCCAAAATGTTAGCCTTCTACATTTGTCTTCTGACTTAATCTTTGCATTTCTGGGGAAAAAGCAAAACAAAACTTGTCTAGCTCATTTCCCTTTCCCCTTTTCCTTCCAAAAAGGTAAGGGAATTTTTCCTGGTCTAGGAGGACATTTCTTTTGTGATTTATTCCCCCAAGAACTCCAAGATTGGGTAATCCTAGAAAGAGGTGTATTCCCTCTCCCAGGAGACAGGAGTCCCTGGACACTGGCCTCACCCGGCACCCAGTCTACCCACCTTCTCCTGAAACACTGATTGAGCAAACCCCCAGAAGTTGGGGAGGGGGGCAGCTGTCTTTGCTTAAAGGCAACAGGGAAAGTGGGTCGGTTCCTGACCCACTCCCTTCTGCCCTCTTCCTCCTGGGAGTCACTGTCCACTCTCTGGGCCTCAGACAACCGCTTCCAGGTCAAAGCAGTCATTGGCCAAACCCACAACCCTCCGGAATATGCCAAGTTCTCTACACGCATGTGTATTACTCTTACATGGTAGAAAAGGAAGGTAAACATTATCTTTAAAAAAAGAAAAATAGGTACATCTTTCAAACATGTCCCCAAGCTATTGCTCTCACATTTAAAGAGCTGGAAGCATGTTGACGATAGCTAGCTCTTCCTTCCAGAGAACGAGCCTCTAAAATTAACAACACCCTGTACCCAAAGCATGCAGGTCGCTGATCAATAACTGTTCATTTGCAATCAGGATAATACATGGTTCTCTGTGTTTGCTCTGAGAGCTAAATTGGTAATTGCTCTTTTGTGATTTCTTATGGTTTAAAGAAAGGAGCCATCACCTGGCTTTTTGTTTCTGCTTTCAATTTCAGCTTGAGAGCAAAGGCAACAGCAGAAAGCCAGGTGGACTGGGTGTTCCTCCTTATGTGCCTATTTGGATACGTATTATCTGTCCAGGGCATGCTGCGAGGTGGTTCTAACTCAGTCACGGTGTGCAGTAGTCACCCCCTCTTCACCCAGGTGGGGAGCCACAGATTCTGGGTGACCCTGCCATCCCTTTAAGCCTAGCATTTTGTCGTCCCTGCTTTGTGTGTGGTCTGTTCAGAGCAACGATGGTCTCACACCCCGCAGGTTCCACGGGATAATCTCTCGGGAGCAGGCTGACGAGCTCCTCGGAGGTGTGGAGGGGGCCTACATCCTTCGAGAAAGCCAGCGGCAGCCCGGATGCTACACCCTGGCCCTCAGGTGAGCTGCACTTCAGTCACTGTTCTCGCTGCTGTGTAAGTGGATTCACTGATGTTTGCCCCTTTTTTTTTTTTCAGGTTGTGGTAAAATATACACAACATAAAACTTACCACTTTTACAATATGCAGGAGTATAAGTCAGGGGCATGAAGTACATCCTCGGTGTTGCACAGCCATCTCCACTGTCCGTTTCCAGAACGTTCTGTCATTCCAAACAGAAACTCACTACCATGAACAGTCACTCTCTCTCTCTACTATTTAATTGATATTTTCACTTTCTTTCCCAAGCAGCAGCTGTATCAGGGGCCGTATACGTGTCCTTAGTCATAGATGTTATCTGTAGGTGTGGACACTGGGGCTCTGTTAATGGTCACACAGAAACTTGGAGAATTGCCTGGAAAGTCAGTGTTCCTTCCCCGCCTGCCCATACCATGGAGCCAGCGGAGGGAGCGGCGTCTCTGCCCTAGCTCCCAGAGCCCCCTGTTGAAGGGCTCCTTCGCCTGACCTTGCATGTGCGTGCCTGGCGAGACCTGCAGTTTGCTCACGGAGTTCTCTGGGGAATCACCTTGAGCCCAAGAACCCGTCATGATGGCGGTGCTGCCACTGCAGGCCAAGGAGCCGGTAGAACAGGGCTCTCCTGAGCCATTTGCCACAAAATCACAAGTATCCAAAATCACAGCACCAGGAAGGCAGCGCATACACTGCACTTTGTGAACCTTGGCCAAGTATTTTATGTCATTCGATCCTCACTACAGTCCTTCGAGGTTTGGAGAAAGTATCCAATTTCAGAGTCAGATTGTCTTGCAAAAGTTCACTGGTGAACTCTTTGGAATTGGGAAGACCTTTCTCCATAGAGGGTCAGTGGAAGCACTTCCAGGCCAGCCCACAAAGGCGTGTTCAGTGTACCATCTCGATATCGCGGCTGCACAAAGACACCTTGCAAGTTGCAATAAGTCTAGAACATATCTTAAATGGTGTAATTATGAGGAAGTACTTCAAAGCTATCAAGTGCTCTAGGTATGCAAAGCATGTTCCTAGCTTCCCAGCAGGAGCTTGCTGGGGAACCAAGCAGGAGCTGTGGGATGAAGGACCAGCACCCAGAGGGGAGAGCCAGTGTGGGAGGGAGAGCCCCTAGCGGGTGGATTAGGGAGGCTGGCAGTGGCTCTAGCGGGGAGCCCAGCACGCCTCCCTTCACTTCCCTTCTGCTGCACTTAGGGAGTGGGCGGCATAGGGTGCTCTACTGGAGGTGACAAAGATGTAACAATAAGGGGACGTCAGGGCCAGGGGCGGTAGCATCCCTTGCAGAAGTAATTGCCAGGCACAGGGAAAGGCTCCTAGTTCCCATTCAGGAAATCACAAGTAAGATACTTGCAAAAGTCAGGTGCTACCCTCTGACTTTCACAAATGAGAATAAGGACCCGATGGCCTTAGTGATCTCTAGGATCAAATGCGCCCATATGACTGCCTGGGGTTAGGTCCCACCTCTGCCCCATTCCAGGTGTGTAACTTCAACAGTTACCCCATATCTTCAACCATCAGCTGCCTCTGCTATAAAACAGGAATAAAAATTGCATCCGTCTCAAGGGGTCTCTATGATAATTAAATGGGGGAAAAATCATACCAAGTGCTTAGCTGTGGGCCTGGCATACAGTAAATGCTCAAAAAATGGTAGCTGTTATTGTTATTGTTCCTCACTGCTCTTATTTCTAATGCTGTTGTAATCCCTCGTTCTCTCGTGGGCAGGTTTGGAAACCAGACCTTAAACTACAGGCTCTTCCACGATGGAAAACACTTTGTGGGAGAGAAGAGGTTTGAGTCGATTCACGATCTGGTGACAGATGGCTTGATAACGCTGTACATAGAAACAAAAGCTGCCGAATACATCTCAAAAATGACAACCAACCCCATCTACGAACACATTGGATATGCCACTCTGCTCAGAGAAAAGGTATCCAGGAGGCTGAGCAGGTCTAAAAACGAATCGAGAAAAGCGAATGTGACAAATGAAGAGCACACGTCGGTGGAAAAGGTAAGCCGTGTGTGTGTTTGTGTGTGTGTGCGTGCGTGCATGCATGTGTGTGTGTGTGTGTGTGTGTGTGTGTGTGTGCAAACAGTCTCTCGCATTCTCGTCCATGCCGAAGAATCAGGGGTTAATTATACATGCGATTTGCCAAAATTTGGGGGGAGACCCACCCCCACCCAAAGAACTCTAGAATTTTAGTGCCAAAGTGACCTTAGAAATCTCCCGGTTCAACCCCCTCATTTTACAGATGAGCGAACTGAGGCCCAGAAATGTTAAATAACTCGCCCAAACCAATGCCGTCCGAGATAGGACTCCCACAAATAATCATTTGTGAGTTTATTTGGAGTTTGAAAGGAAAAAATGCTCCCTTAATGTTTTGTGATGAAACATTGCGATGAAACATGTGTTTAATTGCCATCTGAGGGGTCGCCGGCTCCATCTCTAGTCCCACCCATCTAGCCAAATAAATACACAATATTTGTATTTCCATCCCTTAGGACTGGGTGACCGTCCGTGGTGCACAGGTCGGCCGTTTCTCGAAGGTGGTCTGACCCAGATAACAGGTTTCGCTGACAGATACGGGAGCATTAGGGGTGATAATGGCTATCTCTGGGAAGCGTGGAAAGACAAGCTGTCCTTTGCCCCAGATGAAGTTATTATGCCTCGCTGAGGATTAGAAAACTCCTCAGTGGGCGAGTGTACAAGCTGGAGGGGGGTAGGCGGGTCGTGGCAGGATGTGGCCAGGGAGATCTGATTTTCCTCTCCAGTAAGCTGCTGTTTATTTGAAAGGCACCGCCACAGTTTGCTAGCAGATTTTTGGGATGTGCCCCTTTAGGGACCATCTGCTTTGCCTGGTCCTATCTGTTTTCCACTGAAAGGAAGTGACAGCCAGCCACGCCAGTCAGCCCTCCCTGCGTGTGTGCCGAGCCCAGCTTCCCGGGCAAGCTAGGACTGACAGCCATCAATAAGCAGCCAGCGCGGAGACACTGCTCCTTCTGGAAGTTGCTAATCCTTAATTAAGCCGGAGCAGCCCCCTGTTGTCCAGAGTTAGCGGAAAGCAAAGGAACCTCAGGTTGACTGGTTCGGCATTGGCGTTGGTGGCAGGGATTCACCAGAAAGCCCTGAGATGGGGAGGAGGGCGGAGGGTGGCACCCACCGTGGTCCTATTGGCAGAGAGAGGGACGATCTTAATTGATTTGCTAAATGAGCTTCAGCGCCTAGGAGAACGGGAATCACATCAGTTGAGCAGCTGGCCCATGAAAAAATAATTTTCCATTTTCTTTTTATAACTCCATTGTCTCCAAAGCACCTGTTTATTCTTTTGCAAGTAATTGATTTGGGAAACTGTGGGGTTTCTGACTGTTTACATTGTAACAAAAGAGAAGGGGGACTTGGGTCCCAACTTTCAGGGTGTGTTCCAGTCCAGACGAAAGCCATCCCTTAGTCTGTTTGCAAAATCTGTTCAAAAGTAATTTAGAATAGAAAACCCGAAAGCTGACCTTCCCAGCCGTGACAAATCAGAAGATGAATTGTAAAATAAATCTCTGAAGCAGTGTTTATATATCTGAATCAGAGAGCAAAGCCACCAAAAAGGCAATCTGTTACAAACTGCAGGCTACACGATAGGACATTTCAAAGCAGGGAAGTGAATGAAGAGAAAGAGAGTCTCTTCTGTGTTGGGGATGAGAGTTTAGATTCTGGGTATCAGAGCTGATATTTCTAGAGCCATGTCCTACCCGAAGAGGGAAGTTTGGTCAATAGAAACTGATATTCCCCATCAGGAAACTTGTGCAATAAAATATGCCCTTTCCTGTAGATATTTTTGTATTTATTTATTAAAAATAAATTTAGGAAGAAATTAGTAATCTGATTAATAATCACTTTGAATGAACCACCCAGTATGCTCTTGCCTTTTTGGAAAAAGGTAAATAAGGAAAATATTGAAGGAAGAATCCATGCTCAGTGAGCAGTTTGATGGACAGGTGTTAGTGGTGCAGATTTTCTTGGACATTAATGATGTGATGTTGGGTTTTCCTAAGGGTCACTCTGGCCACCGGGTCTGGTCACTTGCTGGGGGCTACTCATTTTGCTAGTAGGTTTGTTAAATTACTTGGTACGAATCCATCCATTTCTCTCTGACCTGTATTGACAAGTGGAATTATTAAAAGTCTCAGTCTTGCCAGAGATTCTATTTCCCTTAAGGGCAGGTCAGTGGACTGTTGCCATGGAGGCAGCGACTAGAAAGAGGCAGTGGAAACTTGAATGGCTTGGCTGAGAAGAGCCTGGGGTACCTGTCTGCTTCAGTGATGGTGCGTCTTGAAGGTTTTAATGAGTGGGATGAGTAGGTTTCCAAATATTTCTCAAATCCAGACAGCCCAGCACTTCACTTTGCAGAGTAGTCACACTTTGTTTGCCCATTTGTTTTATTGATGACTTCCAAATGAATCCAGAGAGACTATATTACCTGTGAATCTGAGAATATTAACGGTGTTAATTGGCAAAAAGAGATTACCTACCCATCGGATTGGAGTGGTTTTTGGATTTATCACCTGTCAAGGTTGTTAGCAGTGAACTTGATATTAATAACTGTAGATGAGGTGGGGAGATGGGAAGAGTGCAAGAAAAAAAGTTGTGGTGGTGGTTAGCCATTTGTTTCCTTGCTGATCCTTTATTTAATTGGATTTTAAAACATTGTGATATATAAGGGCCACCACTTGGTGCATTTAATTAAAATGGTCATGTCCAGTGTAATTTCTTTTATGAAATATATTTCATAATTTATTCCATAGATTGATTATCTACTGACCTTCACAAACGGCACTGTAAGTGATATAGCAATAACAATAGGATTTAACATTGGTTCAGATGTTTATAGCTCATAAACAATTTCACAGAGGTGAAATAATTTCCCATTTTATCTTCAGAACAACTTTGCCAGGTTCATAGGACACGAATCACCATCCCTTTTCACTTTACTGAAAGTTCACAGTAGCAGGATGAGGAATCAAACCCAGGCTTCCTAATTCTAAGTGGAGACCTTCTTCAATCTACCAGGCAGCTGAGCCTCATTCTGTACTTATTGCCCTTAGTGTGGCGGTCCCCAACCTTTCTGTCACCAGGGACTGTTTTCATGGAGGACAATTTTTCCACGGACGGCAGAGGGGTGGGGAGGGTGGGAACAGGGATGGTTTCAGGATGATTCAAGGGCATTACATTTATTGTGCACTTTATTTCTATTATTATTACATTGTAATATATAATGAAATAATCATACGACTCACCACAGGTTGGGGACCCCTGCCTTAGTGCTTTAAGTAAGTGCCCTTGGCTATCCTAAGTCAAGTGATGCTAAACATCACTCAATATTTACATAATCTGTTCTTGAAAATGTACTGCTATTTGCTAGCTATAATAACTAATATTTTCTTATAAAGTAGACCCTACTGAATCAAATATATGTGACAACAATGTTTTCAATAGCACATTTTTATTAAATAAATCTGGTTTGCCATATTAAATTGCATCTATGTTTTAGTGGGAAAAAATAATCTGTACCCTTGATATAATAAGAGCACATTTAAGAATATATTATATCTTAACAGCTTCTTCCTTTCACTATTTGTTATAGCAGCAAAAATTAGCAAACAACCTAAATGCCCATCAGTGCGGATGGCTTAAATCAATTATGGTACATCCATGCGAAGGCACATGCAACTCAGGGAAAGAATGAAGATTCTTATATGGGCTGATATAGAAAGATCACCTGGAATCATTATATGAAAAAAGCAACTTGCAATATAGTGTATATAGTGTGGTATCATTTGTATAAACTAGAAGGAAACAAAAGAGATTTGCATATTTTTTTTCCTTACAAAGCCATGAAGGATACAAGAGCTAGTATCGTTGGTTGCCTGTGGGGTAGGGAAGTAGGTGTCTGAGGGGTAAGTGTGGGAAGATGTTTCCCTGCTACTAGTTCATACTCTTTGAATTTTGAGCCATGGTAAATGTAATACCCTCTTCAAAAATTTGAACAAGAAAAAACAATGCATCATGTCTTAAATCACATATGTAAAAGCAAACCCTTTACTCAGTGATTGTCACACACACACTCTCACACACACACACACACACACACACACACACACACACACACACACGGCAGCAGCAGTTCCAACACTCTGGACCCAGGCTCTTTCTTCCCATCTCTTCTTGCTGGCCCCATGTCCATGCTGATAGAACCTTTTTCTTTCATTCTCCCCAGACCATGAGCAAAGTCTGTGTTTAGCAGACGTTTACTAAAGGTTGGGGTTGGCAGTAGGTGATTAGAGCACAGGGCAGGCACAGGGCAGACATCGCCAAATACAGTGCGATGAGTCTGTCCCCAGCAAGGGACTGGCTGCGCTTCCTCCCCAGCATTGCCCCCCAATCTCCCCAGACTCCTCAGCTGTGCTGCCTGGGACCTCCCCGCCCCTCCACCCATTTCCCATGCGCCCCACCACACGCACCCCTCCGTTCTCAAACTGCTCCAGACCAACTCCCAGACCCTCTCACTTTCTTGGGGCTGGCACCGAGCCCTCTTTGCTTTCTACTTTCTTCCTGTAAATCAAGGAAAGTTACCTTTTCTGGACTGAAGGTCTTCAAGCCTCTCTGCAATGTCCTCCTACACAGATGGACTGTTTCAGAGGAGAATGACCTCTCCCCTCCCACCCACCTTTTCTTCTCTCTTTCCAACAATTACTTTCTTCCTTTCCAGCTACCTATCTTTATGTCCAATGTGACCCTTTCGGTGTTTATTTCACTGTTTCCACCATGTGATCCTGCTGGCCTGTCCAGATACCTTTGCCTAGTAAACACATTACCGTTTCCCACGTTGTCCTTGAACCGGAGGCAGTGGCCAGGCTGAGGAGGGCACATCCAGCCCTGCCTACCAACAGAAGCCCCATAGAAGGTTGAACCCAGCCAGATGGTTCTCCCTCAGTCTGTGATTGCACCTAATGGTGTGTGGTGACTTTTGCTCATCAGAGTGTTGTTGTAATATTGGAAAAGCTCTCATTCGCTTGGTCTACAGGACAAGGCTCAAATTCCTGAGCATGACATTTGCAGCCTATCTGGGCTGGGCCTGTGGGAAAGCAGAACCAGAGGCAAGGGCTTGGTTCATTTGCAAAGGCATCCCCGGGAACAGAGGCTGGGCAGAGTGAACGGAAGAGGAGTGAGGCCGGTACAAATGCACATCCTGGAGTGGGTCACCTCCTAAGAGGAACTGAAGGGAGGGTGTCGATCCATCACCTCCTGTCCCCTCTTGGCTGAGGGGTGCCCGTGAGCTGTTCGGTCCCCCCACCTCCAGGCCATGCATGCGGGAGAGCCAGGTGGGTGCCCACCAGCATCCCTGGTGGTCTTTTGAGCCCAGAACAGCCATCTCTGTCTTCAGTAAACCTGCTGGGACCCAGCCTTCCATCTCCCAGCCACCCCTGCGCTTTGCACACAGTCTTTAGGACGGGTGAGTGTGCTGCGTCCTGGGGAATTGTTTAGATCAGTGATTCTCAGCGTGTAGCCCTGGGGGACCAGCAGCATCACCACCTGGAGGGCTGCTTAGAAACGCATGTCCTCAGGCCCCACCCAGAGCCCCTGAGGCAGGAACTCTGGGGTGACCCCTGCCATTCTGTGTTTTAACAAGCCTCAGAGGTTCCGCTGCACACCTGAGTTTGAGAATCTGTGGTTTCTCTGCCTCTCTCAAAGTTGACGATTTGAGACACAGGCTGCTCCTCCACTTCCTAATTTGAAAACCCAGCACATCAAGGGCTCACCTGGTAAACACTTGTTGAATGAACAATGAATGGACAACATTAAAATATAATGAACTGCCCCGAATTCACCCAAAGAACAGTTTCTCAAGTTCTCCAAGAGGCTGTATCAGCACCCCCCACACTTTTATCTCTGTGCCAGCTCTGTCCCCCGCTGGGCTAACATCTGGCCATCAACTCATTGCAGCATTGTGAGCCAGGAGGGCCTGGAGGGGGAGGGGAATCTTGGAGACCATCTCGAGGTCTTGTTTTACAGAACAGGAAACCGAGGCACCCAGCTCAAGGGTATAAAGAGTATTTCAAAGACCTCCAGGAGGCTCAGATAGAAAAAGATGCCTTAAAGTAATCTGCGACTTAGTAGTTATCTTAGAGTTAAGATCTTTGAGGCTTATGAGCTATACCTACATGACTCCTGTGTGAATCACTGGGAAGTAAGAAAATGAATTTAGACAGCAGTTAATCCAGAGGTGTCCTTGTAGTCAGGGCCCCAGAGGGACATGGACGGCACGTTCGGCTGGGATTCTGGAGAGAATCTGCTCACAAGGGATCCTTCCCAGGGGTGGCACTGGCAGGAGTGGTCACCACCCCGGTGCTGAAGGGGTCAGGGAAGGCAGGAAGGTTCCTGCAGTCTGAGAGCTTAAGAGAGGGGCTCCCACAGTCAAGCTGTGACTGCACCCCCCCCCAAAGAGGGGGAAATACCCCAGTTTCTCTTCTCCCACCTTTGATCTTCTGCCTGTACCTCCCCTTGGCCAAACCCAGCAAGAAGGGCGAGAGCAAAGGAGCCTAGGACTGTGGTCCTCAGGGGTCGCCCTCCCTATCGCAGGCAAAAGCAGGACAGAGAATAGCTACTGTAAGGTGAGAACAGAACACAGCCTTAGATCACAAAGCAACTCTACCTTCTCTCTGTGTGAGCAATGTTTTGATTACCTATATAGGGTTAAGCAGGTTTAGAAGCCAAAATGGGCATTCATGCAAGGTGATGGGACAGCCCTTTTCTTGGACGAGACCCGTAACCGTGCCACTGAGGAGAGGATCTTGGTCCCGGAGGGTAGAGAGGCTTTGTGACTTCCTTAAGGACAGCAGATTCCAAGGTGGTATTGCCTGCTGTCCTTTGCCAAGCAGAGGCGCCGAGTTCCTTTGCCAAAGAAAGAGCCTGAATCGTTAACGTAGAAAGCACTGAGGAACTGAAAAGATACCCTCTTATTACAGGGTCCGAAAAAGCTGTAGATTTTCTCCACAGGAGGTCCCTCTCCAATAATATGTCACTGGCATAACCGTCTTTTCTCGGGAGTGGACGGTAAATGAAGCTGAGCATAACTTAGCTGGTAAAAGTGACAGGTACAGTGATGACTGTGGTCATCGATCTTCCTACCCTCACACGCACAGGTATAAAGTGGAACGGGATGGAACGCTCCAAGAATGGATCCGAACTTAGGCTGCACCTGCTCGTGAAACTGGGTTGTGCATTATTTGAAATCACAGTCGTGTGATGGTGTGGGGTTTATCACGCAGTCTGAGCAAGGGCTGATTGGGTTATCTCGGTGGTTCTCAAACTGGCTACGGGTTAGAATCACTCTGGCAGATTTTTAAAAATACCCATGTTGGCCCCTCTTGACCTATAGAATCAAAGTCTCCTCTGGGGAAGTTCAAGCATCTACATTTTTAAGGCTCCTCAGGTGATTCTACTGTGGATACTACTGAGAACCCCAATGAGATGAAAGGTGGTACAGAAAAGCAAAGGTGCCCAGACATTTGGGGGAGTGTTTTCTTTTATGAACCCCTGTCCCACCTCCTCTCATGCCTCTTATATTTCTGAGACTCTTACATGTCCTAAATTAGACGCTGACATTCTTTCTCTACCTCTACACACATGTAAAAAGTCCTTCATGAAAACATTTTTAAGGTCGTTTACTCCGGTGGTTAGGGTTACCTGAGCTGATTCAGAGATTTGCTTTGCTTTTCCTAGCTCCTTTTTTGCAGATTAAGGTTTAAAATTTAAATGATGAGAAACAATTAACTGGAGTAGGATTAAGAGAATTTAATGAAGTTACAAAGAAAAGTCACTATCCCCCTCTTAAGGGCCAGCTGGTGGTTTCTTCAGGTTAATACTTTATCAGAAAGCATCTCTTTTTATCAATATATGATATCTGTGTTTTACAGGAACAATAAAGGAAAGTCATTCTAATACATTCAGTGGGTGTCAGGATATGATGAGCCAAACACGCCTTACTTGTTCCCATCCAAAATCTCTCTAGAAAACAGCTGATTTGGAGACGCAGCGCCTGCGGAGGGATTGTCTGTTCCTACAGTGCCATCTTGTGGCTGATAGGAGAGTTACATGCTGGTGACGCGCCAGGGACCAAACCTAACAGGTGTGAGAGTAATGAGTGAGAACAAATTTTCAGCAATGAACCCATTGAATTGTCCTCATTCCCTCAGGTTTTACAGTACAGATCAGGCTGTGCAATAGCCAGGGTGTGTCTGTTTCGCAGTTGGTGCTCATTCTCTGCCTAAGCAGGTGTGTGGCTCAGCCAACCCGGAACATTTAAATATAAACATAGTCCCAGGGATCTGTTGCATTGGGATTCTAGTCCAGAGGTGCTCCAACTTCTTGAAGGACTCAGGACCCCTTTCTACTCTTTAAAATTACTGAGGACCCCAAAGAGCTTTTGTTTATGTGGGTTATACCTTGGTGTTTACTTACTATATTAGAAAGTGAAACTGAGAAAAATTTAAAATATGTATTCATGCTTTTAAAATTAAATAGTAATAAGCCCATCGTGTTAGTGTGAATACCATATTTTTGCAAAAAATAACACTGATTTCCAAACAAAAACATTAATGGGAATATTGGCATTGTTTTCACAGTTTTGTAAATCTCTTTAGTGTCTGGCTTAAAAGAAGACAGCTGTATTCTCATATCTGCTCCTATATTCAACCTGTGATGATATAGTGTTTTGTTTGAAGTATAGGAAAAAGCTGTGGCCTCACACAAAGATATAATCGGACAAAAAAAGAAGAATGTTTTTATGGCCTTTTCAGGTAAATGTGGATTTTTATTTTTAAATACAGTAGACCACAACTCAACAAGTGGTCATTTCTTAAAGGTTCGTTGCAATGTCCGTACCTGAAGAAGGCGATTAGTATAATAAAATTAGTTTTGACATCATGCACTCTTTGAAAAGATTTTGGGGGTCCCCCAAACATTGGTGGGCCACACGTTGAGGACTGCTGCTCTCGGCAGACATTGGGTGGATGACAAGCACACTTTTTAGAGTAGTTTGTGTGTGTACATCTCCAGGGAGGTGTTTGAGAGAAATGCTCACAACACTTTTGTCACCTTCGACGGCGGGAGGTAAACGATGCCGTCACCTGGGACTGCTGAGACGCTCAGGGAGAGGCGAGCCAGTTTCATTCTGGATTCAACTCGCAGAGCGTCTGCCCTGAGTACGACCTCGGAGCCCCTTCCGATGGCTGGCACCTGGGAGATGGGGGGACCACAGCCGGGCCTCAGGCCTCTGTCATTTGCAAACAGCTTTACATTTGATTCTGATATATAATTGCAACGAAAAGCCACCTCCCCAGCCTCCTTCTCCTCACTCTACAGAGGAGAGATAGAGACTCAGAATTCAAGGTGACATTGAACAAGGGGGGTTCTGGTGGTGCGGTGACACACAATTATTTTTGCCAATGCGAAACCCATTATTTCTTTCTTTGGCCTCCCACAGGGTGTCAGCCTCTTTCTTACTTCTCCCAGGTCTCTCCTGCCACTGTCTCTGTGTCCGTCTCGCCAGAACACATTGGTCTCCCCACCTCCACCCCTGTAGTGTAGCTGTCATTTTTTGCCTCCCAGAAATAATGCACCCTCTTCTGGAAATTGCACCCAGAGCCCCCTCAGTTTAGGAGCTTCTGGTGGAATCAAATCTGCCCCCTGATCCCAGAAGTGGATTTGTGATTGATTCAGAGCTGATCTGAGGACTCACATTCCCCTGGCTGCGGTAGTTGGTTCAAGGGTAGACATGAGGTCAAGTCAGAGCCAGTGAAACACAATAGACTTTCACTGTGGGTCGGGGACGCAGATGTTTCACCATCTTTCAGCTCAGCTGGATTCAACAGGAAGTAGAGTCTGGGTTGCTGAAGCCTCCCACCACGACACAGCCTGAGAAAGGAACCCAGAGAAGGTGGGTTCTGGAAATGGAGAGAGAGAAACTGAGTCCCAAGGACCTCATCTGAGACTCTAACAGAGTTGTCCCTGCAGCCTGCCACCCTCTCCCGGATGTTTCAGTTATGTTAGTCAATAATTCCTGTTTGGCCAGATGCAGTGACTCATGCCTGTAATCCCAGCATTTTGGGAGGCCCAGGCAGGAGGATTGCTTGAGGCCAGGAATTCAAGACCAGCCTGGGCAATATAGCAAGACCCTTATCTCTACAAAAAAATAAAGAAAAAATAGACTGGTGTGGTGGTGTCTGCCTGTAGTCCCAGCTACATGTCAAGCTGAGGCAAGAGGATCATTTGAGCCCAGGAGTTTGAGGTTGCTGTGAGCTAGGCTGATGCCACTGCACTCTAGGCTGGGCAACAGAGGGAGACCCTGTCTCTAAAAATAATAATAATAATAATTCCTGCTTTAAGCTGGGTAAGGGGATGTTTGCATTAAGTTGGCTGCTCTGTCCTCATCATTATCTAGTTAAGAAGAACCATAGCCCACACTGTCAGCTCCCACCACCTCTTCTCTCTTACACCCCCGGCTCACCTCACCCGTCACCATTACTGAGAAAGCTCAGGTATTCAAATTCAGATTCATTTTTATTTTAGTCCAGTAATCCACACTGGATTCTTCTTTAAAGTGGTGATATTAAATCAGAAAAAGGGAACATCTAGTGTTCATTGAAATGGGTAGGGATGGAGTGTCTAGATCACCAGGCAGACATCAGAAATAACCCCAAAACTCTTCTGGGATACAGCCCTCTGTCCGCTGCCTCCTGACTCTAAAGAAGTATATTGTAGACCACTTAACAATTAAAAGCACTTAAATAATATTAAGACAATCTGCTGAGGAGTTTTAGAGAACTCCGACAAACTAGATTCTTATCAACTTCTAATGTTTCCAGGAAATCTGTTTTAACAAAATAGAAAGATGGTTCCATCTGCAGCGTTGGATGTGGCCCGAGAGCGCCCTCTGTTGGATGTGGGACCTTAAAACAGATGATAGAAGCTGGAAACCTGTTGACCCTAAGGAGGGAAAGGTCCAAATTCCATCTGTAGTCTTCATGAATTAGAGGCTTAGCCTATATGAATGTGTGTGTGTGTGTGTGTGTGTGTGTGTGTGTGCGCGCGCGCGCGCATGGCTCCAAATCAACTGTGGGGAAAAGGAAAGATTTTGTTTCCCAAACAATTTCATTAATGGAAATGATAGTGTCAAGGCTACATTTTAGCTTGTTTTCAATGCTTCGGGAATGGGTTGCAGAACTGGCATTACTCATTTCTCAATAATGAAATGTCTGGCTGGGTTTTATGATGATAGTTTATAAATGTCCCCACGGGTTTTATCTCTCCTTACACATGATCCCTTTGAAGTTTCTAGAAAGTTAATATTTCACTTTGTTCCCAGTGCCCAATGATGTCCAACTATCAGAAGAATAAGTTAAAGTTTACACTTGCAACTTTTATTGTTCTCATGTGATTTGGGGATTTAAAAACTTATTTAAGAAGTCAAATCACTGCTACTTGAAACAGATACTTTATTACTCAATTTGAGAGTCGGAAATAAGACGCAGAATTATGGGCTATACATATTCCAACACACCTTCAACAGAGTAAAGGCAGTTATATTTTACCAGAGTATACAAAAATTCCATATAAAACAGGTAATGATATAAGGGACTTCTCTTATGTTTTATCCTGAATGATTTTAGGAAATGTATCATTACCCCCCTAAGAAAAAGAATTTATCGGGCATGTCATAGATTTTAATCCATTGCAAACTACAATACATTATTTCATTTAGCCTCACAACAACCTTTAAGTTAAGGCTTCCTCTTCTACCAGCAAAGAAGCAAGAACTGAGGCTTGGTTGGGGCCGAGTGAAATTTGCCCAGGATCACAGAGCTAGTAACTTGCAGGTCATGTGACTAACACCCAGTAACTAGAATGTGGCTTCGAACAGGCTTACTTTCCACTATACCATATTGACAACGTAAACAGATTTGCTTTGTGTCTCATTTTAAAGCTTCTAAACAAAGCATTGTAGTAGGGATTATTTCCCCTCTTCAAAATCAGCACTAGGTCCCTCTGTGACTTGACTCTAATCATTTGCTGCTCCTGACTCATTTGTTCTTGTGAAGGAACAGGTATGGCCAGGGGGATTTCTTAAGAAGGGAACTGTTCGTTACAGACAAACATGCCTGCCTCTGTGATTTCTAAAATAAAATCCCTGTGTGCATTTTCAGCCTTGAGCTATGTGAATTTTAAAAGGATTCAGCAATATAGTAAAACTCTGTGTACCTTCGCTAATTCCCACAGTGATGAGTACAAAAGGCATGTCTTCGGCATGCATCCCACTTCTTCCCGTCATGATGGGAGAAATTGGGATGAGAGGAAATTGAAACCATAGTTACCCTCATGAACGTTAGGAAGTAATCCCTGACCCAGTTTGCAGTGTAGCTTTGAAGCACCTGCTGAACTTTGGGATTGCAAAATGATATACATGCAGATTTTAATTCACTGTATTTCTTTTCCCTTCCAGTATGTTAAATGCAAAAAATCAACCAGGGAGTTTGGAAAATAAAGAACATTAGCGTTCTTTGGGTGTCTACCATATGCCAGGTGCTGTAGGGGGTGGTCTTCGATTGGTCATCTCCTTCTGTCCCCCAACAGCCCCGGAAGGGAGGACTTGGGGGGCAGCAGTAACTTATTCATGACCACCCAGCTAGTAGGGAAGCTGGACCCCAACCCACTGGCTGTCCTAACTGGAAAGAAAGCCTCTTTAAGAGCTCCTGGCTACCTGAGAGTGACCCCTTCATGGGGCATGCAAGGTGTTTTCTGACCCTATCCTTGTCACCATACACATATGTGTGCATTTCTCTTCCCCTCATCTACATCCTGTCCCCAGCTGTGTGCAAAAGGCCAGAAAATCTGAGCAATTAAAGTTTCTGAGCTCAACAGCCTGTATTATACTCCTCAGCCTTTACATAGCGTCTTCCAGTTCTTTGCAAGGTTCCTTCCCCTCCCCAGCCCCCTGTCCTGACTTTGGGAACCCCTACATACCTTTGTAGACCTGGCCTGGGCACTTTCTTCCCTGTGCAGTCTTTCCTCATCCTGCCCAAGCCTCTCTCGCTTGCTCAAACCTTCCTTTGGCTGCCTCAGTGTGGCTTAGATATAGCTCTCATTGCACCTAGTGCACCACGCCAGAGGATTTGTTCATTAATTCATTCATGCTTAACTATTAATAATTAATAATAATAACAATTAAATATTCATTGAGCCCCCGATTTGTGCCATGCGCTGTTCCTCTCCATGCTGACCAATGACACTTAAAATGACCAGCTCAGGATGAGCCAGTGACACAAGTGCAGTAAGTCAAGCTCCGTGGTCTTTGCTAAAGAACTGAGACAGAAGCAAACGCTTTCTGCCTGGGCTTGCTAAGGAACAGAACATAGATATGGAGGGAGAACGGTCATCTGGCCAACACTTGGGCAGTCTGTCTGAGAGCGAAGCCACAGAGGAAGCGGAACCAAGAGACGGGGAGTGTGCCAAACTGAGAGCAATTCCTGAGAGAGTCCTTTGAGGAGTGCCAGCCTTGGTTTTCTGTGCCGATACACTTCCCTTTCTTTTTGTTCTAGTGCTAATTTGGGTGGAGTTTCTGTTTCCTGTAGCCAGAAGAGCCCTAATAGAGTGCTACAGGAAAGCAGGCCCTGCCTGGCAGAGAAGGCCCCTCTAAGGCAGGGGTGAGGTGGGCGAGCCTGGCTGGTGGGGCTGGCGCAGGGCAGGTGAGGGAGGGCTGACGGCGTGGGTGGGCTGGGAAGGGCCTCCCAAAGCAGGCTCAGGAGTTGGGGCTCGATGCCCAAATTTTTTAGTAAGGTGAATTGATGATGCCAGGAGGATGGATCGGGGAGGGTGGAGACTCGGGCAGGAGAGGAGGCATCTGCATTTTTGCTTTCAAAATCCAGTTGCTGGCTTAAAAGTCCACCTTTTCTATTTTTTAAATGATGACACTATTACCAAAGCTCATTATCATCTTAGTCTTCCAAATTTTGAAGGCCTAAGTTTGCGAAGTTGTTTTTCACAAGTTTTATTAAATGTTTGGGTGGTAGGTGGGAGGATCTTAAAGCCCATCGTTCCACTTGGGTAGATAAATGGCCCTGCATAGCTGCGCTAACCCCGAGGCTGTCCTCTGCCATTTCCCTGAAACACACACTCACAATAAGTGTTTGTTATTTGAATTAATGTGTTTTCATTCTTCCTTCATTCCACTTCACCCCTGTAAAGAGAGAAATATAAGCCTTTCTTAGAAAATCTGTGGACTTTAAAAATTATTTTGAATTTGATCATAAAATAAAAATACTCATTAACCTGGACTTCAAAAATCCTAACCTTTAATATCTATAAAAAAAGTTACCTACTAACTAAATAGTTTAAAGGATATTAAAATAGAAAGAGAGCAAAGGTTTCCTTCCAACTCAGTGAAAGTATGCAGTTAAAATTGGGGTATATAGGGCAGCAATGTTTAGGCTGCTAAATCACATTTGCTGGAGTCCAGAGGCTGTCAAATTTTAGCGTGCATGAGAATCTCCTGGAAGGTGTGTTCATGCACAGAGTCCCGGGCCCTCCCCTTTGGTGTGGGATACAGGAGCTCTGGCCTGTAGCCCCCCAGCTGCCCAGGAGAGCTCATACTGCCGGTCCGGGGACCAGTTTGAAACCACTAGTCTGGGCGGATGAGTGGTATGGTTACTAAGCATATAAAGCAACTCGAGAACTAGGGAAAAATCGTAGTTGATTACTTATATATACTATGTAATACATAATCACATATATGTGTATGTATGCATGCATATTATATGTGTATATTTCCAGCATTTTTTATACTTACTTCTTCTAGAATACAATCAAACTGCATCTTAGGTGTGCTCCACATAGCATTGCTTTTATGTGGCATGCTTCCTCCTCGGTTAGGAAACTCCTCAGTGGCCACGGCAGGGCGTCTCCCCCACAGAGCAGGTGCCACACAGTGGTTAAGAACTGAGTAGGCTTCAGGGCTGGCAGCTGGGTAGCCCTTGACAAGCCACGTGAATGCCCTGCGTGTCAGTTTCCCCGTGTGAAAATAATCAGACTTTTTCCCCCGGGGAGCTTGCAGAACACGCAGTTAATAAAGGCACCGTCCTGACACGGGATGGGTGTTCTGTAAAGCTGGTCATTCCTGTGCCCTCCCCACACCACACACAGCTTCACCAGGGCCCCCTGAGTGCCCATGCACGTTCTAGCCACCAGTCCTCTTGGCCAGGAGCACTCTCCACCCCTCACTGGGCCTGCACGCCCCCTGCCGGCTCTGGGACTTCGAGATCCTCCGCTGTCTCATTCATGTGACGCCGCATGGTGCCAGCACAGAGCTAGCTCGCCGCCAAAGGACCTATTGTGGAACCCTCCCAAAAGCTCTCCTAAACCTCATTTCCTTCCTTTGCACGCCTGGGAGTGTCTCACCTGTGCCTTCCTCGGATCCCCTCCTGCACGCTGCCCTCAGTCCCCTCCTGGGGGTTTCTTCTCCTCGGTTCTCAGCTCCTCAGGGTCGAGGGCTGTGCCTCACTCAGTGCTGGGACCCCACCGGACTTAACTGCAGCTAATGGGCTTTTGCACTTCCAAGGCAGTTAACCAATGTTTGTTGAGGGCAAGAAGGAAGAAAAGAAAAGAAAGAAGGAAGAGAGGGAGGGAAGGAGGAAGGAAGGAATTTCCCCAGCTTGCACATTGTCTGTGTGACATTTTTACTATAGCTTTTGAAACTGGAAGAAAATCCATTAGGTAGAAACCCTAGAAATTATTTAAGTTGAACCATATGCAACTGTTGATACTTGACAGCTTTTAATCTACAAAACAGGCAATTCCATGTGGTTCAAACGAATTATCTATTTAATGTGAGTGTATTTGAACCCTAGTAAATATAGCAAAGTTTCCTAGTTTTAGAATGCAGACCACTAGGAGTGGGTACTAAGCTTGAAGTTTACGCAATCTGGGAAGCTATCTTTAAGAAAATAAGGCAAAATTATGAGTAAGATGTTATGTATGGGGCCTTGGAAAGGCTCTGCCAGTAGGATCCCTGGAGGTTGGCCATGTGCTCCACAGTGACCACAGGACCTGGGAGGAAGGCACGTCGCAGGGGTCTCGTTTGACGATGGCGGCTACTCAGGCATGTGCGAGTCGGAGAGTCATCTTTTTATTTGGAGAATGTGGATGAGAAGAGAGCACCCTGTTGGCAGATAACCCGGGTGCCAGCAAATCCACACAGCAATCACGCTTAGCCAAGTGGAGACACTGCAGGATTGCTGGGCTGGCTCATAGGTTTTGAACAGTCATATTTCTCAGCCAAAATGAGCCTCCAAGTCGGACAGACCTCAGAGGCAGACAGTTTGTCCTTTCGTTGAAATGCCCACATTCCTAGGTTTCATGTATTTTCCCTCAGATGGAATGTTTTGGAGCAGAAGGGGAGCTAACTGAGTAGATGTAAGCCAAGCTGGGCAAACACTGAAGGGGGGACCAGGAATAAAAGCTTTAGAAACCCAGTGCGGAAAGACAGGGAGGAAGCCAGGTTCCAAACACGGAGTTCTTGGCAATTCCAGAAAAGTTGCTGAGAGGGCTTGCAGGAAGAGTTATAAGATTCAGAAATGACTAGTATGCTGGGTGCGGGGCAGGGGAAGATTACTGGGATGCCGTAAGGAAATCTTCATTTCATATGGTTAGCCAAGCCAAGCAAACATAAGCTCTTATGTTAGGAGTGGATCTCCAAGAAACAATTTTTGTGTTTGTAATCTGGAAGTTTGGCTTATCTGATCTCTCTCTGGGCTTAGTTACAACGTAAACCCCTTCAAGTGTTATGTCCAAGTGTCATGTCTTCTTTTGTCCATGGGCTTCCATGCCCCACCAACAAACTGGGTGAACTGTGAGGGAAGGGCTCCCTCAGTGCAGAGGGAAGAATTCTTGCATCAGGGTCACCCCCCCCCCCCCCGCCCCCCCCCCACCCCCCAGGGATTCAAGCACTAGATGTCCACAGAGCAGGAGCAAGAGCAGGAGACCTGGGAAAACCAGGACTTGCCATGCCCTTCCTTCATTCTGGATCACAGGGCCATCAGACCTGTGACAGGAGGGTGCTTTTACCCTTTGTATGTCTAATTTAAGTATTTAAAACACAAGTATTTTAAAACAAATTTGACAACCACGAGAGATGTTGATTAGCACTCTATGTAACCGATAGCTTTGCCAGTCTAGCCTAGTGCTTGGCAAAACTCAGCAAGTATGAATATTCATTAGTAAGCCTAACAGAGGGACACTGATGAACTGAAATCCTGGATTCTGACGGGCCATTTGGCACTACGTGGCAGTTCATTTTAAATATTCTAAGAACTGGCAACTATTGCACCATTCTTACGTGTGTGTTTGTTTGTGTATGTGCACATGTGTCTGAGTGCCTGTGTGTAAAGTCTGTAGAGAACTCAATGTCAGCTTTCTGGGGCACCTCAAGGGATTGTTTGTTGATTGATTAGCTAGACAGTTTGAAACAATCGCCACCATTTGTCACCCAGCTCAGTGTTCTGAACCTACTATCAGATTGAAACCCTGTCTAGAGGGTGTTGGAAAACCGGATATCTTCATGAAAAAGAATGAAGTTGGACTCTTACTTTATACCAAATATAAAAATTAACATTAAATGGATTAAAGACCTAAACACAAGAACCTAAAATTATAAAACTCCTAGAAGAAAATATAGGGGAAAGCTTCATGATGTTGGATCTGACAGTGATGTCTTGGATGTGACACCAAAAGCACAGGCAACAAAAGAAAATATAGACAAATGGGACTACATCAGACTTAAAAAAATCTTATCTGTGTCAAAGGATGCAATCAATGGAATGAGAAGGCAAGTTACGGGATGGGAGAAAATATTTGCAAATCATATATCTGATAAGGGGCTAGTTTATATATATTTATATATGTATAAATATATATATATATATCAGAATATATTTTAAAACTCCTACAACTCAACAACAAAATAAAACCCAAATAACCCAATTTGAAAATGGACAAAGAACTTGAATGGACATTTGCCCAAAGATGATATCCAAATGACCAACAGACATATGAAAAGATGTTCAACATCACTAATCATCAGGGAAATACATGTTAAAACCACAAAGAGATACTATCTCATAACCATGATGATGATGATGGCTACGATAAAAAAATAAAAAACAGAAAGCCGCAAGTGTTGGTATGGATGTGGAGAAATAGAAAACCTTGTGCACTATTGGTGAGAATGTAAAATGATGTAGCTGCTGTGGAAAACAGGATGGCAGTTCTTCAAAAAAAACCAAAAATAGAATTACCATATGATGCAAAATTTTGCTTCTGGGTATATATCCAAAGAAATTGAAAGCAGAATCTCAAAAAGATGTTTGTATACCCATGTTCATACCAGCATTATTCACAATAGGCAAGAGGTAGAAGCAACCCAGTGTCTATGGATGGATGAATGAATAAACAAAATGTGACATATACATACAATAGAAATTATATTCTGCTTTCAAAGGGAAGGAAATCCTGTCACATGCTACAACATGAATGAACCATGAGGATATTATGCTAAGTGAAATAATGTCAGCCATAAAAAGACAAGTAATGTATGATTCCACTTAATATGAAATATCTAAAGTAGTCAACTTCATAGAAACAGAATGTAGAATGTAGAATAGTTGCCAAGGGCTGAGGGGAGGGGAAAATGGGAAGTGCTTTAATGAGTTTCAGTTTTGCAAGATGAGAAAGTTCTGGAGATCTGTTTCACAACAATGTGAATATACTTAACACTATTGAACTGTACACTTAAAATGCTTAAAATGATAAATTTTATGTTACATGTTTTCTACCACAATTAAAAATAAAACTAAAACCAACCTCAAACTAGAGAAGCAGATGATGCCAACACCTTCCTTGTACTTTCCACGAATGTCAACTGGGGTTCATTTTTCTTGCCCTAGTTACCATTGTTCTGCCACAGTCACTAAAGGTTGATCCAGAGCCAGCCTGTTGGTCCCGCTGGGGTTGTTCAGATCTTCAGCCTAATCAAGGGCAGACTCCCCAAGTTACAAATGACCTTTGCCTTTCTTGCCTTTGCTTCTCAGAAATGTCACCAGGGAAAGAGCTCTGAAAGGAAGTGAAAATCAAGGCAGAGCTGGTAAAAGGCTTATTTGAAGCTGCTGGTTACAAAAGCTTGGGTTTCAAGGATTCCTGCTCCTGCCATGCTAACCTCACGTATGAGAAGTGACTATTGGGACAACCAAAGCTCCCTTGTGGCTGCACCTACTCCAGCTTCATTTACTCATCTCCAAAGTGGAGAGTCTCCAAGTGACTTTGTCTTGACAAAGCATTCTAGCTCAAAGGTGAGCTGAAAATTAAGAAGAGCAGTTTGAAGAGGAAATGGGAGAATGGCTCATAAATGTCAATGGGTTGAATGTATGCAAATATCCACGAAGGAAGCTACATGCCCGTGAGTCTAAATCACATGAGAAGTGCTAGCCGATGGTTTGTATGAGAGCACCTCTCATCTTTGCCGTGACCACATTGAAAAGAAACCAGCAATTTGAACACTAGCTCATATTCTGATCTTTTCTTTCAGAGGGGAAGGACTTCAGGAAAGCAGACATCTTTTTTTTTTTTTTTTTTAACTAAAATGCTTGGTGACTATTGACATGGAGGCTACTGAATGTGAGCATATTTTAATGCCATACATAGGTATAAAATTCCCTACTATTATTGAAAAATGTGGACAGCCCTCCTATACTCAATTTTGTTTAAATTAGCAAGTATTAAAGGTTAGAGTTCATATAATATTTGTGTTTTCCAAGTGAAGTTTTTTTAAGTGACTTTCTCTTTGGAGTTATGTTTGTTAGTTTTAAGCACAATCTTAGCACTTCTCTGTTGTTGATCCATTTTGAAAAGAGTGGTGAGAGGTTGGGGGTAGAATGGCACAGTGAAGGGCACCAGCTAGGGCAGCACACCATCCGAGTTCTAGCCCTTCTGTCTGCGTGGCCTGGGGCACGGCGTTTAACCTCCCAGCCTGAGCAGCCGCCGAGTGATGTGATATATGTAAAGTATGTACAGGTGCAGCAGCAGGCACCTGCCAGGTGTGCTATCCATTCCAGCCACCGGTATACTGCTCGTTTAGAAGGCAGTTCTAACATCTTAGTAAAAAATCAAGTCTCTAACTGACTGTGATGTTTCCTACTTGGTTAAGGTCAAATTTAAAGTCATGTCCATGTCTAATAGATGGCCTCTCTCTCTAACCTCTCTCTGAGAGAAGTAGCTTCTGCTGAGGTTTTCCTCCACAGATTAAACAATATATATCCTAAGAGAGGAAGCTGCTGATGTTTTCAAAAAGGTGCATTTACTTAGAAAAATGAAACAAATATGTAAATTCCTTACTTTACACATATAAACATTTTCAATTCATGTAGTGTTTCCATGAGATGTCAGAGCCATTACCTGTGGACAGGTGAATTTGCATCTTACACAGCTAATGAGGTTGCTTTTCCACAAGACTTCTCAGCAGGGTAGTGCATGCTAGGAATCTTCTAGAGAGGCTGAGGTCTGAGTGGTTCCCACTCTTATCTGCTGATGGAACCCTTTCCATGCTGAGCATCTCTCAAGATTGATGTTCTGAGGAACACGCTTTGGGAGAAGCAGGACAAAAGCGAATGAAAAGTAGGGCAAAAGTTTCCAAGTTTGGGAGGGGTCTACTTTGTAACTGCCACTGTTACTGTTCCTTTTTCATATACTTGCCTTGTTAATTCTATTTCCTTCTCCAGGCTGCTCCTGATGGTGGCCTGTTGGTACAAAACCTCAGCTAGCAAAGCATTCTATGAGATGCTCAAGGAAAGATTTCACTACTGAAATAGCAACACCAAGGATTGCTTTCAGTTCCTAGAATCATAGAGTTTTGTCACTCGGGGTGGAGAGAAGAAGGAAATAACGCTGGCATTTATTTCATGCTTATTGTGTACTGACCCAGCGATAGCCAAGTTATCTCTCCTAATAGTCAGTGGATGCTTCTCTGTCCCTGTGCCCCCGGGCATGGCTGGGGTGCTGCTGGCAGATGCCTTCGGCTGAAGGAGCCACTTTGTCCAAAGCCCACATCCAACGCCTGGGTGATGCAGGGGTACGAACGCTCCTCTCCCTTGCCCCAGTTTGGGAAAGCCTGAAGGACCAGCGCCACTTCAGGACTCCCCCGGTCAGCTAGGCCTTTGTGGAGACTGCATCGCAGCCTCTCCCCCTGCCCAGTCCTACTTCCTGCACCTTCCCCTGGTCTCAGAATCTGCCTCCCACGGAACCTGGCCTGCAGCGATCCCATGGGGAGAATGAAACCTCAGTCTAAACCTGGAAGTGGAAAGCAGCCATTCTGTTTTCTTTATCACTGAATTTGAATTCCATCCCAAGCTTCCATGCTGCCTAATGGTGATAGCCTAGTCTTAGTCGATTCAGGGTAAATTCAGTCGATTCAGGGATTTCCTCTCCTGCCTTCTCCCTGGGGTTGCATGTCTTTTTCGTGGCACCTGGGGACTTGCCATCTCTCTGTCCCAGCGGCCATTGCAACACCCGTATCCTGTCTACCGCCAGTGTGTGGTCCGTGCCCCATGGGAGCCACACCTTTTTTGGCTTAATACCAGATCTTATCTGGCAGTCACCTCGCAGTGCCACATCTTGCCACTCACAGCTGCAGGGGAAGGACCATTCTGTTGCCTCCCACCTACACTGGGTTACTTGATGACAATGTAAAGCTGTAAGTTGCTACTGTATCAATTGTTTTTTATAGGGCAAAACCCCCACCATGTTATAGTTCCATTGTTTAGCACTGATAGTTCTGTTCAAAGTAAGTGATTTAGAGTTGTGCAGAATGTCTGTCCTGAAGAAGAAATTATATTTTGGAGTCCCTGGGTGGGAAAAAAAAAAAAGGCCATTGGGCATGTTCTCCTTCTGCAGAAATAGGTTATAAATTAGTTCCATGCAGCCTCCCCATTGATTTAACATATGTTTATCGAGCACCTTCCATTCTCTGGCCTTATTCACTTGCTGGGGACACAGTTGGGAACACACACAAGCAAGGCCCCCTAACCTCCCTAGTTTCTTGGTAGGAGTCTGGTCCCTATAGAACCAGGACTTCTTCAGCAGTGATTTCAACATGAAGGCCCCCAGTGAGATGGCATCTGCCCTGTTAGAGTCAGGTAAGACACCACTTTCCATGGCTGTCCCCCAGGGGGACATCAACACTGCTTTCTGCTCAGTTGATTGTCACAACCGATGACTCTGTGTGTAGTCAGCAACTTAGACTGTCTCCACGGATTGGCAATGTACAGGCCACATCTGGCTAACAGACATGTTTTGACTGGTTCGTACATTGTTTTTAAAAATATTTTTAATTTTTGAGATTTTACAAACAAACTCAGATTTCTAGTTTCTCTCATTTTTTAAAAATAAATAAGAATATCTGGTAGGCCAAGGTTTATAGCCTCATATGGCAACAAATTTACTGAAAGTGAGTACTACCTTTCCCCACCCACCCCTGCCCCTTCAGACAGATGCCTTGCTGTTGAACACAGTTTGGTCAGACAGCCAGCCTCCTCCACCTGCTTGACCTCCCTGGGACCTGGAGGCCTGTTCTTGGAGGGTTTTATCTTTAGATTAACCAGGACTGACCAACCTGCATTCTGGAGCTTATGGTGTTGGCCCCGCATACTGTGCTATTCACCTGGCCAAGCTTTGGCTTCATACTTTCCACCTGCACTGACAGATTTGATAAGAAATGGTCATACGTGGCTCAATCACTATTAATTATGGTTTGGTTCCCTGTATCACATCCTTTACAATGACCTCCAGATATTCGTGTTATGCATGAGATCTTACTTGTTTGCACTCGTTTTGGCATGATGGTGTACAACCCGGGTCCCTTGTGGTTGAGCGAGTCCATGTGGCTCTTCCCACCAGTGGAGAATGGCAGGAATCGATGTGCATCATTTCTAGATCAGGGCCTTATCTGCCTGTGCAAAACCCTCCAGAGCTCGCTTTTCCTCCTGATAGGGCAACCGGCCACATCCAGGATGGTGGCCGCTGCCAGCTCAGTCCCAGAGGGCAGAGGCACGGAGCACAGCCCCTGGCCAAACAACAGAGGACATGAGCATGACTGAGAAGTAGATCTTTGTTGATTTAAGTAACTAAGGTTTTGGGTCTTTTGGTACAGCAGCATGCCTTAGCCTATACTGAGTGGTACCGCTCAGAGAAAGAATTTCTCTAGGAGTCCTGGGAAAATTATTCTTCTTCTCAGCAACCGGTTTCCACTCATTTGTGGACCCTAAGAATCTTCTTTCGCTTCTAGGAATCTTGGACCCATCCGTAGCAGAAGTGCAGGACCTTGTGACATTTGCTGGGTGTTCTGACGTTTCCCCTGATTTAATCTTACTATCTCTACTTCTTGTCATAAGTAGGCTCCATTTTAAAAGAAAGAGCAATACCGTATATAAAAATAAATAAATAATTATATTGATCTAGATTTCTTTCAGATACATGTATATGTCTCCCTTAAAAGAAAGTAGTTTGTACTGAGGTTAAAAAAAAAAACTAAAAACCCTGAGAATCTGCTGCACATTCTTTACTAGGTCTGTGCATGAATGTGGTATTTAACTCTTGGGACTTTCTAAGGCTGTTTTTTAATAGTGGACTATGAAAGAGGTTAATAGATTATTGGATTTGGGGATTTTTACATAGAAAATGTTACCTTTAGAAATGTCTTACTTTTTCTATGGCTCATAGTAATAAACTATTGTGGACTACTAGAGTTGCCAGTGGGAGATCAAAAATATTTATAAGGAAATATATGGTTTGAGTTTTGTATATATTCATTCTCAATCACGTAGGAGAACTTACTGGTACTTAGACTGGTTATTTCCCAGGAGTAGGGACACAACAGTTATTAGGTTATTGCCAGGAGTAGGGACACAACAGCAAAGGCATTCTTGCTTAATTTAAGCAAACCCCCTGGGACAGATAGAGTCTTTCTTGAGTTACTCTCTGTACTAGTTTTCTATTGCTGTGTAACAAATTGCCATAGACCTTAGCAGGTTAAAACAACACTCCTTCATTAACTCACAATTCTGTAGATTAGAAATCAAGGTTCCAATAGCATCACAAGGCCCAAGTCAGGCATGGACCAGGCTGGGCTCATTTTTGGAGGCTGTGGGGAAGAATATGCTTCCAATTTCATCCAAGTTGTTGGCTGAAGTCAGTTCCTTGTGTTTGCAGCTCTGAGCTTCTCATTTCCTTGCTGGCTGTCAGCTGGGGACTGGTCTTTGCTCCAGTGGCTCACTGGATCTCAAAGTATTAATATTAATATAAACCAAGGACCCTGGACACATTAATTTTCATAAAAATATACTATTTATATTAGCACGTATAATGTTTGTATCATTTATATTTTATTTTATTTTTTTTTTTTTTTGAGACAGAGTCTCACTTTATTGCCCAGGCTAGAGTGAGTGCCGTGGCATCAGCCTAGCTCACAGCAACCTCAAACTCCTGGGCTCAAGCAATCCTGCTGCCTCAGCCTCCCAAGTAGCTGGGACTACAGGCATGCGCCACCATGCCCGGCTAATTTTTTCTATATATATATTAGATGGCCAATTAGTTTCTTTCTATTTTATAGTAGAGATGGGGTCTCGCTCTTGCTCAGGCTGGTCTCGAACTCCTGAGCTCTAAACGATCCGCCCACCTCGGCCTCCCAGAGAGCTAGGATTACAGGCTTGAGCCACCGCGCCCGGCCTATATTTTATTTTTTAATGTATTAATATTCTAAAGTTTTCTTCGTTAGTATCAATAGATACAACTATGGAAACAAAAGGTTTTTGGGGTTCTAAATAAATTTAAGAGTATAAAGAGATTCTGAGACCAAAAGTTGGCGATCCAGTGATGTAAACCCTGGGAGAATTTTCCATTCAGCTTTTGAAATGAGTCAGGAGGATCACATCAGAGAGCTTTCTATGGGCCAGTCCTGGAAGTAGCACATTATTTCCACTCATATTTCGTTAGCTGGCACTCAGGCACGTGGCCACACCAAACCAAAGGGACGCTGGATACTGCCCAGGAGAAAGCAGAAACAGGCTGGTCCCCACCTCACAGTCTTTACCATACTTGACTGTTATCAGGATTGATTGGCCCTTGCCCTATGTGTGTCACAAGTATCTTGTTTAGTATTTTCCAAGAGCACTAATATTTGGCTACACATACTTCAGAAAGTTCTAGAATTGTAACATGAGCCTATTTTTTGCCTTAGTAGTTTAGAAGTTGGCAGAGACTTGTCTGAAATAGCTATGTGTGTAGCCAAAGAAGAGATTATCAGTCCTTTTCGAATCAGGTTATTAAACAATGAGTGAAATGTTCTAGAAACATTTCTGATCCCTTTTGGAACCAACAGTGAGGGATGACTGGCGCTAAACTGAGAGGCTCTTTTGTTTGTTTTGTCTTATTTTGTTTGTTTTCGGTTTGCTTTGATTTTTTGCTTTAATATCTGATACCACTCACACAAAATCTACTTTATAATTTGAGAAATTGATGACCTTTGGCAAGTTACATCACAGCTCAGCCATCTTATACTTTTTGGAACAAAGCATGAGTTTTATACACACACACACACACACACACACAGACACGCACACACTCCCCTCAGGGTTCAGTTGCCTGGAATATGTGATTGAGTTTAGAGCACTAAAACTTTGAGACCAAGACTTGGGTGGGTACCAGTGCAGACTTAGACAAGACTGTAAGGTGGAAATTTGACTGATTTTTAAATTTGTCATGGCTAGATTAATTTTAGATGTTTATGCAACATCTAAATTGTGGAATTTGGAAATTTATATCTAATGTGCTTTTGTGCTACATATGGACTTTAGCATATACTAGGGACCCTTGTGTAATTAGCATGTTCTGTAAAGATTTGTAGCTGTATCTTTGCTTTCATGTGCTCTTTGTGTTATAATTTATTGACAATACAAGACCTCAGTAAGGAGCATGCATGCACTGTTCAGAGAAGGTAAGTCCACTTTAGGATCCTCCCTTTTATGAAATAACTTGCATTGTCCTTAGAAGGAAACAAGCTTTGCATAGGACATATCATTTAATATTTTCTTAGTATTTAAAGGTAGCCATTCTTTGTTAAGTAACAGAACACATGTGGCCTTCAAGGTCCTTAAGTGTGGCCTTTTGACCGAATCCAAATTTTATACAACAAATACTTTTATTAGAAGGAGTGCAACAGAAAGAGGAAGCTTTTCTTGCCTATTTTGGTGCTTAAAAAAGAACAATCTTGAAATTGAAGGCCGCAGGTTCCCCACCCCTAAACCATTACAGCATTTATTGTTTCCTGGGCGGAAAGGCCAAGACAGGTGGTTTAAGGTGGGTTGGAGCCAGTGGCTTCATCACGACCCCAAGCTCTTCTCATTGCCCTTCTCATGCCTCTCCCATCCTCACCGTTTGGCCTCCCCTGGGTTTGTGCACAGCACTTTAATAAGTGCACAGCAAGATTGCTGTTCCCTCACAGGGGTTAAAAGAAAAACTTTAGGTGAGTTAAATTTAACAAGAGTTTAATTGAACAAAGAACAATTCGAGAATCAGGCAGCCACCGGAACCAGAATAGGGTCAGAGCGAGTCCACGGCTGCCAAAGGGGCAGACAACATTTATGGACAGAAAAAGGAAAGTGACACATTGAAAACAGAAGTGAGGAATGGAAACAGCTGGATTGGTGACAGCTGGGCCTTTGCCACATTTGAGCCTGCTGTGAGCAGTTGCCACCTTTGGGTGGCTGAGCTGTGCTGCTTGTCACAAGAGTGGGTTCCAGTCTGCTTACCCATCAAGTCAGATTACAGTTCACTATGTACTGAGAAACCTGTAGGCCAAACCTAAAATATGTACAAAGGCAGCTTTAAGCCAAGGTTAACTTAACACAGTAATCACATGACAGTGTCCAAAGCTGAGGGCAAAGGAGACAATGGCAAAAAAAGAAACTTCTTCATTCCTCCGTTGGAGAGGAGAAAACTCTTCCCCCACCAGACTTTTCATCCTATCTCGTTGCCCAGAACTCCGTCCCATCCCCTCCTGCAGACCAGCCATTGACAAAAGGGAACAAGGAACCATAATTGGCAAGGGCCAGTCGTGGTCCATTCCCTGGATTTGGGTTCACTGCTGCCTCAGCCAAAGCAGGACGTACTGGCAAATAAGAAGGAGGAAGGAGATATTCTCCGTGGGGCAGAGTATGAAGAGGATCTGCTCCAGAGGCTGACCAGCGTAAGTGCACCTACCTGGTGCGTGGAGCAAGCCAGGCTCACAGAATATGATCAAGGTGCAACTGCCCAATTAAAATTCTTGCAGTTGGAAAAGTTTTTCCCCTGCTGCAGGGATAAATGCTCTACCATGCCCCCTGGCTTTTCTATCTACTTGTAGCTAACAGAAAATCCTACCATCACTTTCGATCTCAAAATACAGTCTTCTTGTAACAATTAGAATTTCCAGTCATGAATAATACTAGAAAATCCAAACTTGATGTGGAGTTAAATCTCACCTCCCGCAGCCGTGCAAGAAAGTGCTTGCTCCCTGGCAAGGGGTTGCAATCGGCTTCTTCCCTCTCTCTTCCCCCTGTTCCCTAGCTCTCTACCCGTAGGGTAGGGGTGCAGAAGGGAAAAAGCTCTTCCCTGACTGGTGCCATCCTAAGGCAGCTTCACACTTGTTGGGCATGGTGGGCACATTTGTGGGTCCTTAGGAGGTTGCTCTACTGGACCCCTCTGACTGCAGTTCCTGCCACATAGGAAACACATGGTGTCTTTGTAACTTTTTTCTTAAACCAGACAGTGAATGTGGGAGTGAAGTGAGTGGGGGAGATGGTGTTGATGATTTCACCAGGCCGACAGCCAACAACTGGGACCATCAATTGTCTGGGGCAACCAGGGAGAAAGGCCACAGGGCACCTTAGCAATGTGCTGACTCCTCCACATCCACATCCAGCAGCCATGTCCCCTCACTTCCCCATCCACCAAGAACTCTCTTTTAAAGTCCCCTTAACCTTTCAGATGGTTCTGATGGGCTGAATTTGAAATACTTGTAGACGACTTTCTTTGCTGTGTGACCCGCTTTTGGTCCCAGGAAACATTTACCTTTTTTTCCCTGAGTTAGGTGGGAATGCAGTTGCCTCCCTGATGGAAATCTTTCTTCTCACCCAAGATGGTTCAGGTAGCCTCAACGTCAGTCGACTACCCTCCATTTCTGCAGAATTTGGGGGGTTGGGACTCGCAGCTGAGTTGGTCAAAAGATGCCCCATGGATCCTTTCCCAGTGTTCAGTCAACCACCCTCCCTTTTCCTACCCTGCTGGTGTGAGTGTGAAGTCTAAGAGTTGTGAACTGGTTTTCACTGGTTTCTCTGACACTCTGCCTGTAGATGGTGCACCCCACGTGACGTTCCATATCTGTTCCTAAGGAGAAACATTCAGTGATAACATTGCCACCCAGAAGCATGAACAGTTTGTTTTGCTATAATTCTGTGGTGTCCCAAAGGGCAATTGGAGCTCTGTAGGCTGCAAGTTCCCCCAACAAATGGCCCTAAGCTAATAAGCTTTCTAGTCCAGCATTTGCTATTCTCTTCCTGCTGCCAGCTGTGAACTCTAGCCACCACTGGCCTCTCTCCATAAATTCATTGCCTCCAGTTTGCTGGTCGGGGCAACCCAGAAAGAAATGAAGCTTTCAAGATTGGCCAGTTAAAACATTCTTACTGAGATAGCTACATTTTACTTGGCCACTTCGTCATAAAGACAGTGTATCTCGCTCCCTGGGGGCTGTTACATTCTTTTTTTTTTTCTTTGTATTCTGGATAGATGAAATGATTTGAACTCCAACCACCAGAGAACTGAGCCATAATTACAACATGATACTTTACCCAAGATGCAAATAGGCCAGCAAGAATTGTACTGAGATCCTTGTGTAGGCAAACATGCATCAATGAATTCATTCTGTTCCTTAATTGGAAAGCCTACCCAAAGAAATGGTAGGGCTATCTGTGTGAACGTGGGTATGGGAGTATGGGTTGTGAATGAGCCAGGAGGAATCAACATTATTAGTAAATACATCTGGAAATAGGATAGCTCTAACTGTGCCTGTCAATCAGCCAGACCAATATCTAATAGTTTTAAACTGAAGCACAGAGGACAACAAATGTGAAACCATTTTATAATAGTCCCTGGAATATTTTGGATGAGCCGTACATCGTGGGTAATCCTGATTTATCTCTTGTTATTGTTACTGCTTTTTTCATAGTTAGCGTATTTTCAGCAGCTATTCCTGGCCTTTTGGAATATAATTATGTTTTTCTCTCGGGCTATAATTTGGCTGCTGCAACCAGAAGGAAAAGGTTTGGTGGACTCAGAGCTGACAACAGTGGGGCAGGGGCTCTAGCTCTGACAGTCCTCTGCGGGCTGACAGCTCTGTAACTCCTGGTGTATAAAAAGACATTCGTGAAAATGGTTGCCAAAAACAATTCCGGCTCTTGCACAGGTACAGTTTTTCTATTAGAGGAACCAGCACTTACTGGCAGGAGTGTTTATTTAGGGCTATTTCTTCTGTTCAGTGTTTAAGTCAGCAAATGCTTATTATGCACCTGTAACACTGACTGCACAGTGCCGCATACTGTGGGATAACTTTTTTTAAGTACACTTTGGCAAAAAGTGATGTGTATATAAAGAAATAAAACCCCTAGACCAGCCTGAGCAAGAGCGAGACCCCGTCTCTGCTAAAAATACAAAGAAATTAATTGGACGACTAAATATATATAGAAAAAAAAAATTAGCCAGGCATGGTGGCTCATGCCTGTAGTGCCAGCTACTCGGGAGGCTGAGGCAGGAGGATCACTTGAGCCCAGGAGTTTGAGGTTGCTGTGAGCTAGGCTGACGCCATGGCACTCTAGCCTGAGTAACAGTCGAGACTCTGTCTCAAAAAAAAAGAAAAAAGAAATAAAACTCAAGGTCATAGCTGAGTGCATTAAGCTAGATTAAGTTAAATGGGTAGGGTTAGTACCTCATCAGGAAAGCCTACGCAGTTTAACTTTCCCTTTTAAATGCCTGTGTTCTTTGCCGCATATGCCCCTGACAGTCAGCTCAATGCTACTAATGTTGTTCTGATTATCTTGGTGACTCGTCCACATCCCCATCCCAGAGAGCGATGAGTGTCTGCATCCCCTACTATCTGCCACGGGAAACGCATGTCAGTTTCCCAGGGCTGCCTTTCCTAGGGGTGCCTTAGAACAATGGAAATGTTTTCTCGGTTTTGGAGGCTAGAAGTCAGAAATGAAGGTGTTTCCAGGGCCATGCTGTCTCTGAAGGTGTTAGGGGAAGATCTTTCCTTGCCTTTTCCCAGCTTCTGGGGCTTGCCAGCAATCCTTGATACTCCCTGACTCGGTCACTCCAATATACGACTCCATTGTCACATGGAATTCTCCCCGCGTGTCTCTGTGTCCAAATTTCTCTTTCCTTATAAGGAATCCAGTCGTTGGGTTAGGACCCACTCTGATGTAGTATGACCCCATCATAACTTGATTGCATCTGCAAAGACCCGATTTCCAAATAAAGCCATAGTCACAGGTACTGGGGGTTGCACCTGTCTTTTGCGGGGGACACACTTCCACCCACCACAGGCTAACGACATCGTCCTTGCCCTTGGGAAACTTGGTATTTACAGTATTTGGAAAAGATATAAACAGACCGTAATGAGAGGAACCAGTAAATATATTCATCTTTGGTCCAGCTGTCCATCAGTTATTTTTAAAGGGCCAAATGAGAAGAACCAAAAGTGAATGCTCTTGGAGAGCAGACTGATTTCAAAGTGTAGTCCTGGGCCCAGGGACCAGCGGCATCCGCATTGCTGGGGACCTGTTAGAAATGCAAGTGCTCGGGCCCCACCTCAGACTTACTGAGTCACATACTCTGGGTGTGGGGCTCAACCATCAGTACAGTCATGTGCCAATTAATAACGGGGACACATTCCGAGAAATGCATCATTAGGAGATGTCACCATAGTGTGACCCACATAGAGTGCACTCACACAAGCCTAGATGGTAGAGCCTACTACACACTCAGGCTATATGATATCTCCTATTGCTCCTAGCATATACACCTGTACAGCATCTTGCTGTACTGAATACTGTAGGCAACTGTAACACGACAGTAAGTATTTGTGTATCTAAACGTAGAAAAGGCACGGTATAAATACAGTATCATAATCTTATGGGACCACCATCGTATGTGCGATCCGTCATTAACTGAAATGTCATTGTGCCGCACATGAATGTATTTTAATAAGCCCTCCAGGTGACTCTGATACAGGCTATAGGCTAAAAACCCACCAGTCTAGGAATTCAGAGAAGGTACTTTCCTTAAAGCTGGAGTGGATAAAACTTCCAAGGGTGGCATTCCATCTTCTTGGGTAGCACTCAAGGAAATCATTAAGCTGAAAAAAAATTCATGCTCACTTCTCTAAATCCTACTGGAAAAGCCTACTCTTTTTTTTCTTTTCATGCTTTGGGTCATGCTGAGGAGTGAAAGTTGGATTGGTTAATTCCAGGGTGGAGTTCATCAGTCAGTAAGGTGTGGAAGGAAGTGGTCCTCTCGCCCTAGGTTCTGCTTGCCCTAAAGATGCAATATCTGTGCTGCAAAAGAAAATGCAGCAGGCGCGGCAAGCCCTGGGGTGAGGTCTCAAGTTGGAGACGTCAGAATACCAGCGAGGTGTGCCCCAAACCTTTGCATTCCTGCCAGTCTTGGGGATCTCCTGAAGGGCAGATTCTGACTGGGTAGATCTGGGCCAGGATCCAAGATTCTGCATGTTTGAATCTCCTGGCAAGACCAGGCTGCTGCTCCAGGGACCACACCTTGAATAGCAAGACGAGGCAGCGTACCAGGGACCCCAGTATTTATTCACACTTTTTAAAGCGGGTAAATTGGCTTTTATATGCCTGTACTTATATTTTAACATTTTGTTTGAATATTGCCCATTATGCTTGAATACTGAATATTTGAATATTAATGTTTGAATAGTGATGGAAAAAAGCTGTCAATTTTTAAACACTCAACAAGCATTTTGAAGGTAGATTTTTGACCTCTGAGTTTCATTGCAGTCAAATGCCAAGGGAGTGGGTCCCCAGTGTCCCCCATCTGGCTCTGTGAAAGGCACCCTAACCCTGGGCAGCTCTGACTTTTGATTCTTGATGGCATTTGGTCTTATGCAGGCCCAAGGGTTGTGCCTGTGATGCATAAAAAAAAAAAAAAAGCATCCAAATTCTCTAGAGAGAAACTATGGGGCACAAGTTTATCCCCATAGTTACTAACCAGTTGTATCCATACAAACCAACAAACTTCTAAGGCTTCTGATTCTCTCTTCAGTTGGTGAAGGGAGGATATGTGAATAAATAACTTTATTTCAAGTAGACATCAAGTGAAATAGGGTTCCTATGTATTGGGCTATAAATATACATTCGGTGAACTCCCAGGGTTTCACACTTTTGTATCCCAATCAATCCCAAATTTTGTTTTGTTTTGTTTACCTAAACTTCAATTGCAGGTAATTGCTTCTTCTAAAAATTAATAATAGTAATAAATGAAATTTATTCTTTGATCCTATTATTACATAATATATGCTCACCGAATAATAAGTAAAAAATACAGATAAAAAGATTATAATAAGGGGTCTTATAGTCTACTACATGGAGCTACTTTTTCTTTCCAGTGTCTACCTATATGAAAATATATATTTGCTATATTTTTAAAATTTAAATTTTTAAATATTTTGTTGCCGTATTCTTGTAAAATTAATTTAAATATTACATCTTGATTATATACATAGTAGAAAATATAGATTTAAGAAAACATTTGTTGAGCATCCATAACCTGGCCTTGTAGAGATATCCTAGGTGCATATCTGCCCAGGATTTCAGACATTTAAAGCCATATAGGCCAAAAACAGTAAGAGGCTAAAAGTGGCTTCTTCCTGCCAAGGGGCTTAGCATAATTTCCCTCCTGGGTAGATAAATCTTTTGGAAAAAAGAATACCCTTATCGGTCATTTAGAAAGGGAAAGGCTTCAAGGCATAGTCTGAAAAAGAAATAAGTAAAATGAAAAGCTACTTTATTCTTTGTGTTTAAATTACATATACATATGTATTAATATATTGAAACCTGGTTAGAGCAAGAAGTTAGAGCTTTGTGGGGGTGCCAAGGCCAGTGAGAATGGCTGAGAACTTCGTGCGCACAGGTGTCTAACATACAATTTCCAGCGGATTGCTAGATGGGGCTTTAACCCAGCTGTCCCTCCTGGTCTTACCCTACCCTTATTGGTTATCAAAAGCCTACTGTTTCTTGAAAGCCTGCCATGTGCCAGGCATATTAAGGACGTTTTCCCTGTGTTGGATTTCAGTGGGCAAAAAGGAACGTTTCCTACTTGTACAGAAACTAAGCAGCAGCAAAGTCTTGTGTCACAAGATTGTCATCATGATTATCCACACATATGTAGGTGCCACTGGAATAATACAGATGCGTGTGGAATGTTGAGTATCAAATAACAAACAGGTGGAGACCCATAGCCCAACAGGGTTAATGACAGGGTACTTACTCTTTTTCATGGTGTTAGTCTGGGCACTTAGGATGGACCTTTACCTGGTATATTTCAGCGATTCAGTAACAATGTTGAACTGAATTGAAACCAGCTTCTTCCTGTCCCTTGACTCTGCCATGTCCATTGTCACCTTAGAATGGCTTTGCATATCTTGTCTGGTTTTCTCTGCCTGGAGTCTTCTTCCCTAAGATCTCCCCATCCTTGCTCTTTCCTGTCCTTCAGGTGGTGGCTCTGGTGCCATCCCTTTAAGAAAGACTTCCTGGGTGGGCCACCTTCACTGATATGACTCTTTGTTCACACCCCCCCCCATGACTTTCTACCATCTGATACAATCAGTTTCAGTGCTTCACTTGCTTCCTTATTTCCTTCATCTGCTCAGTAGATGGGCAGGGTTCTTGTGAACCCTTCTTCACAGCTTTATCCCTAATGTCCAGAAGAGTGCTTGGGACATACTCAGAAATATTTCTTGATTGAGTAAGTTATTTAAGTATAATGTAAAACAACCACTGCTGATGTTGAATTAAAGCCACGCTAATCGTAACTCACATATGTCTAGCACTTTATAAAGTATGTTCATGTACATTGTCTTGTGAGGTTCCCACTACTCTGTGCACAGGTGTTATTATGATCTCTACAGATGGAGAAACTGAGGCTGGAGAGGCTAATTAACTGCTTCAAGTTCTACCTAGGAGGGGAAGGAAGGAGCTGGGACTTCAACCAGGCTTGAAGTCTGACTGTAAACCACATACTGGTGGCAATATGCCACATTGTCAGTACTATCTTTTAAAGAAGGCAAGGCTCTTAGTACAATGTGTTTAGAAATATAAATCTCTTTAAAAATTGAACACAACTCCAAATCCTAAAAAATAACATTATTTATTGTAACACAATCTAAGAAGGCTTATCCTCTTCATTGATTAGAATGTGGTAGTTTATGTGCATGAGTACAATCCTTTGTGGCTAAAATGCGGTACACACCTAACACAAACAAAATATTTATATGACACAGAATGACTGTGCAATTCAGCCTTTAATCAATGGCAAAAGTAAAAATAATCAATGAAAATAATATATTTTAGAGGGTTTGAGTGCACACAAGATTATCATCACTACATAGCACGATTCAGCTGTGCTCAGAGAGAAAAAGGAGTTTGAGAAAATATGCAACACAAAGGATTGCTCAGCTGTTTCCAAGGTGTATGATATTGATACCAGTTGTCAATATTAAAAGAAACTCATAGTCTGTGGTCAGCTGATTTTTTTTTTTTTTGGTAGAAGTTTTTATTTTTTTATTGCTCTATTTTTCAACTTGAGAGATACTAGAACTTTTTTGTTTTTTATTATATATTTATAGGGTACAAAGTGACCTTGTGATTTTTGAATACAATGCAAAATTATTAAATCAAGCTAATTAACCTATCCATCAACTCAGATAGTTGAACTTTTTTTGTGTTGAGAACATTTGAGATTTATTCTTTCAGCCTGGAAAGGTCATAATCGAATGGTACAAAGTCTCAGTTAAATAGAAGAAATTCTTTGTTTTTTTGTCTGTTTTGAGATCTATGGCCAATTGACTTTTGACAAGGGTGCCAAGAGCATTTAACAGGGAAAGAATGAATAATCTCTTCAACAAAGGATTCTGGGACTACTGGATATTTTCATACAAAAGAATAAAGTTGGACTGCCTCACATCATCTGCAAAAAATAACTCAAAATGGATAAACAACCTAAATATAAGAGTTAAAACCTTACAATAAAGCATTTCTTAGAAGAAAACATATGGCCAATCTTCATTACCTTGGATCTGGCAATGGATTCTTATATATGATGCCAAAAGCATGAGCAACAAAGAAAAACATATAAATTGGACTTGATCAAAATTAATACATTTGTGTGTCAACAGACATTATCAAGAAAGTGAAAAGACAACCTACAGAATGGAATAAAATACCTGCAAATCGTATATCTGATAAGTCTGTTACCCTTCAACAACATAAAGACAATCTAATTTTTAAAATGGTCAAGAAAATTGAATAGATATATCTCAAAAATATATATACAAATGGCCAATAAACATATGAAAAGATGCCCGACATCATTAGTCATTAAAGAAATGCAATCAAACCACAATTATATTATCTTATACAGAGTAGGATGGTTATAATTTTTAAAAAAGGAAAATAATAAGTGTTGGTCAGGATGTAGAAAAATTATTAATAGATCCCTCATACATTGCTGGTGGAAATGTAAAATGGTATAGGCTCTGTGGAAAACAGTTTAGCAGATAGACTTATCATATGACCCTGAAATTCCACTCCTAGGGATATACCCCAAAGAATTGAAAACAGGGACTGAAATAAATACTTGTACATAGATATTCATAACAACACTATTCACAGCAGCCAAAAGGTAGAAGCAACCCAAATGTCCACCAACAGATGAATGGATAACAAGTTATGGTATACGCATACAATGGAATATTGTTGGGCCATAAAAAGGAATGAACTGATAGGATACATGCTGTATCATGGATGAGCCTCGAATAGTACAGTTCAATATGGATAATTTTATGTTATGTGAGTTTCAGCTCAATTTTTAAAAAAAACAAAAAAGGAAAGAAATGACTCAGAAGCAAAATTAGAGGTATTACATGTAACTCCCCATCAAGTCCAATTCTCATGACTCAGATGGGCACTTCTCAGATTACAACAGCCTATAAAGTTATACTGGGGTATGTGGGAGGGAGGATGGGCATGTGCCAACCAAACGGGATTATACTGTTCTGTGCGGGGTTGATCGCTGCGCTCAACCTGATCCATATGCTCTGGACACTAGGGTTTTATGGCAAAGGTAGTTTGGCTCTACCTGTTGCTGCTATCTCTGGTTAGTGATATTTGAAGGGCTTTTTCAGTTCCAGACTATAAATAACAACAGAATCCTTTGCTGATCACTGACCCATCCCATTCTGGAGATTCAGAGTATTTATTTACCTCCAATTTCCCACCATCCATAGCTGGGTTTCGGTGTGCAGACAGCCTGGCACACTGCCATCAGACTATTTCCTGCTCTCCCTTTTAAGAGTGACATAGGCATGTATTGTGTCTGTGTTCATAGGTAACTTTATAAGGGCATATATCATATACCATATACCATTCTCCTACCTACTGCTAGAATAAATATTTTCACTGATAATGCACCATAACAGGTTATTTTAAAACACCAATTTATTTTTTCAGCAATTAATACCTAAGTACTTTGCTGCCTAAGTTTTTGCTTGCTTATTTCATTTTTTTATGATTCCAGTTAACCTGCCATATGAAATTTCAGTTTTTGTGGAATTTCTAACTGAAATAAAACTGAATCATAGTAAAAGGTCATCTTGCCCATTTTGATATATAAATTGAGAAGTTCTGAAGTAGGAGGACATATATGTGTGTGTGTATACATATATATTAATATGTATATGTGTGTATATATTAATATATATGCATACACTCTCTCTATATATGTGTATATATATACACATTAATATATACACACACACACACACACACATCATGCACCACATAGCATTTCGGTCAATGATGGATCACATGCATGACGGCATAGCCTAAGTATATAGTAGGCCAGGTTTGTGTGAGGTTTGTGTAAGTACATTCTAGAATGTTTGCACAACAATGAAATTGCCTAACAATGCAATTCTCAGAACAAACCCCTGTCGTTCAAGTGACACATCACTGTATATATGTGTGTGTGTGTACGCACATGGTCTGTCTGCATAGGCTCTTTTATTTTGCGGTTACAAACAACCTCAAAGTCTTCATGCCTTACATGACAATAGAGATTTATATCTCATATGTCCTTCATGGGTGGGCTGCAGCTCTCCTTTGTGTCATCACAAATCCAGGACCTTATCTGAGACCCGCTGGCCTCGGGAAAGAGGAAGGGGAAAGAGAGATGGCAGAGCCACACAAAGTCTCCTGCAGCTCCCACTCAGTAGAGGCTGATGTCACCTCCACACATGTTTTATTGGCTCAAGCAAGTCACATGGCCAGGCCTAGCAAGAACTGGGCAAGAACTTGTTAGAAAACTCAGGGAGAGGCAGTAACACTTGAGAAAGTGTCTACCACTATATTATGGTCCCCAGATGAGGCTCCCCTAAGTTTTGCTTCGTCTAAGATGCCCATCCCTGGTCTTTGCTTATAAAGCAACTTTTCAAGCTTCCAATACTTTGGAATTGTGGAAGAAAACTCTCACTGTTATCAATTTTATCCATGCTGATGGAAGAAGTAACATATTCTTTGAAATTTGATTTCCTATAGCAAATAACTAAATAAGTTAACACTATAAATATTTGAAGTCTATATATTTATGCATTTTTGTCATATCATTTCAGAATAAAAAATCCTATGTCAGCCCTTCGTAGCTAGCACTGGTAAATCCCCTTTCGCCCTTGTTCCAGTTATCTACTGCTGCATAACAAATTACCTCGAAATGCAGTGGCTTAAACCACTAAGAAGCATTTGTCTGTTGATGATTCTGCATGTTGGGCAAGGCTTTCCAGAGGTGGCTCATCTCTGTTCCACATGGTTTATCTAGGGCAGTTCAGCTGGGTCTGAGAAATCAGCAATGACTTCACTCATGTGCTCGGCATATGAGATGCTGTAGCTGGAATGGCTGGGGGCTGGCTGGGCTCCTTTCCCTCCTTCTATCTGGAGTTTCTCATGCCCCAGGGCCTCCCACTCTCTCTCCAACAAGGTGCCTCACCGCCTCCGAAGGCCTAAGCTCCGAAGGTTTACAGCTTCCCTCTGCCATATCCTATTGGCAAAGCCAGACACAGGACCAATCCAGATTCAAAGGCAGGGGAATCTCTCAGTGGGAGGAGCAGCTCATCCACCCAGAGATGGGAGGAATTTTTAGTAGCCATCTGTGCAGACAACCTACCACACCACTCTTGGACGGTTTGCCCACCGTCAGCCTTGGACCAAGTAGGATGTATGGTACCAGATCTACTTCATACCTTTCCAGGGTTGTTAGTTTCTAGCGGGCAGTATTCTCTCCCATCCTTTTTGCTGGCCCTGGCCCATATAGTTAGTCATTCTCCTCCCATGCTTTCTTCCTGAGAAGAAAATTAGTGTGGATTCTGGGGGAAATCCTACCAGTACATGTAGCTAGCCTAGTGTGGAGCCAAGACCCACAGAATAAGAGTCCCAGCTAGATTCTCGTCAGAAACATTGAAAACCCTGTCTTCTAACAAGACTTAAGGGTACAAAGACCCCAGACAGGCCTGTCTCATCCTAAACCCATGTCTCCTGTTAATGGAAGGAGGTTCTGAACTCAGCTAATGTTTTCAGTGCCAGACTCTCAGAAATCATGAAACAAACCCATCTGGCCACCAAAGATGTGTTGGTATGTGTAGACTTTTATTACTATCATTTGAATAAGTTAGGCAAAATCCAGCTCTGTAGTATGTCCTTAAAGCAAAATAGTACTCTTAATTAGCTGTTAACCAATTAAGCAGTAAATGATTAGCATAATAAATCCAGCACTGTTGTGAGAGCATCAATTAAAACCAATCTGGAAAGGATTTTTTCTAAAGTTTAGATGTTTAATCCATTATTGTTTTTGTTGCCATAATGTGATCACTGCTACGATCAACCTAGGTTTGCTTTTTGTTTGAGGGTTTTTGGGTTTTGTCTCTTTATCCAAAGGGTAGATATTTATTGAGCCCCAAGGAGCTAGAGTAAATTTGATGAAATTTACTCTATTCTATATATTCAAAAGTTAAGGTGAGATATGGAATATGCAACATATTTTAAAAAGATCCAAATCAAACTTTTAGATGAAAACTACAATGCCTGAGATGAAAAATATACTACACATGACTAATAGCAGACTGGATATTACAGAAAAAAACATGAGAGAAATTTAAGGTAGAAATAGTAACTCTCCAAAAAGGAATTTATTTTAAAAATGAAAAAACCATCAGTGAGCTGTGGGATAACTTAAAACAGCCTGATGTATGTTTAACTGGAGTCCCCAAAGATATGACAAAGAAAGGGAAGGCAGAAAAATATATATATGAAGAAATAATGGCCAGAAATTTTCCAAATTTGATGAAAACTGTAAACCCAGAGAGCCAACAATCTCAACACACCCCAGGCACCAAAATCTACACCAAGGCACGTTGTTAAGAGACTGCTCAAAGCCAATGGTGGGAGGGAGGGATTACAAAGGAAATTAGCAACTTTTCTGAGGTGATGGGTAATGGATGTGTTCATTCTTTAATGTGGTGATAGTTTTCCAGATACCTGTATGTAATATACACATTTGATATGTGGTATGAGTGATAAGTGAAAACGTTTCAAATTGTACACTTAAATATAATCAGTACATTGTATGTCAGTTGTGCTCCCAATAAAACTGATCTATTAAAACAAACAAACAATAACTCAACCCTGGGTGCACGTTGAAATCACCTGGGGAGCTCTGTAAAAACACATGTCTCCATCTTCAGAGGTTCTGGTTCAGTTAGCCTGGGATGGGGCCCAAGCATCCATATTTTTCAAAGTTTAGGACACAAGTCTTTTTGGCACAAGATTTTTGAGAATCACTGCAAGCAGGACACTGCAGAAATTTTCCTCATTAACCTGTTCTAGTGGTTAATGACCTTTATTCGGAATAAGCTGCTTTATATTTCAGGGATGTGGCCCCTTGAGATACAATGTTGGTATCTGAGTTCTGAGTTTGCTGTGTCTAGTCTTTTCACTTATAGGCGTACGATACCTAATCGTATTAAAGAACGGCCTGCAAATCCTAAAAGATTAATATGTGTCATTGGCGTTCGCAGTGGCTGGACCTGGGGCTAGCAAGTGAATGAGACTATTTACCCACGCTCGGAATCACTCCTGGAGCCCTGTGACGTGGTGAGCACAGTGCCTGGCACACAGTTAACCCAGATCAGGGCTGACTGTGATGGACGCTGTGCTGGTCAGGCACTGAGGAGCAGACGCTGGGCAGCAGCTTCAGCCCTGCTCCCAAAGGCAGGAGCACAGATGTTCACAGCATGTGGAATAGTTTAGGCACAGGCCAAGTAAAGAGAAAAGGAAAACTAAGGTGTGTGGTACCTTGTTGTTTACTCTGTTCTAAAGAAAACCACTCTTGGGGTTTGTTGGGCCTTGCTCAGTTTGTGGTTAGTCAGTATCTCACTCCTCGTTCCAGGGAGTGGCTTCCAGGATCTTCCCCAGGGGATGTGGGAGAGGTTTAAGAAATTCAGGGTGTGTATTTTACTTGTCAGTTACAGAATATCTTGAAGGCAAATAGAAAGGTTTGTTTCATCTGTTTGCAGTGTTCATGTTTGTTTGCATGTGAGTATGAATCATCAGTCTCCTCGCTAAGCATCGTGTAACCTGAGCTGGGAAAGAGCTGAGATTAACCCTGGAGGAAGGCAGTGGAAATGAGTGCATTTTTAAGGGTGTTGGAGTAGGCAGAATAATGGCCCCCAAAGGTATCGGATACTAGTCTCTGCACCTGTAAATGTGACCTGACCTTGGCAAAAGGGTTTTTGCAGATGCTGTTACATTAAGAATCTTGAGATGGAGATATTGTCCTTAATTATATGGTGGTGGGGGGGGACCCCTAAATACCACCACAGTGTCTTTGTAAGAGAACAACAGAAGGAGATTTCACAGACGGGCACAGAGAAGTCCACATACAGATGGAACAGAGGGAGATTTGAAGATCCCAGACTGTGGTAGCCACACAGCCAGGTATGCAGGCAGCCAGCAAGGAGCTGGAGGAGGCACAGAACAGATTCCCTCCTGATTTCAGACTCCTGACCTTCAGAACTGCAGGAGAATAAATTTGCATTATTTGAAGGCATGACATTTGTAGTAATTTGTTACAATAGCCAAAGAAAACTAATACAGATATAGTCATCAAATGAATAGTACGTGCTTTACTTCATTACTTTTTGTACCATAATATATGAGAAAGAGAGAGAGAGAAGCAATAGGCCCCCTAAACTTTTTCTTTATCCATGCAAATAGGGTGAGATGGTAAATAGTGCAAGTTACTGAACTGGGAGTGGGAAAGAGGCTGCTGGAGGGAGAATGGGCAAGGGGATGGTTGGGGACCTGGGGGGAAGGAACACGCGAAAGCTTTAGATAACGTGGCTCCTTTGCCTCCCCTCGCTGCTTTACTTTTGTTCACAGCACATCACGTCTATTATTTATATTCACCGATTTGTTTTCTGTCTCTTTCTCCTTGCATGAATGCAAACTTTATAAAAGCAGAGATTTTTGTCTATTTTATTCACTGCTTCCCTAATGCTGAAAACAGTGCCTGGAACTTAGTAGGTGCTCAGTAAAAAATGAGCAACACATAATGAAATGAAATACATAATGCATAAATGAAACCAAGGCAAGTAATGTTCTGGATTAGTGGCAATGTGTACAGCTAGTGTTACAGCTCTTGACCGGGGAAAGAACCAAGTGGCACACGAAGAGTTGGAGAACAGCATTTATTCAGCCGGCAGGCTCAACCCAGCAAGCGTTACAGCGCTCTTCAGATCTTCTGATCTTCTGACCACCCCCACTTCCTTGTTCTCCTCCTCCTTTTATACCCTTGGTAGGACTCAAAAATCGTCCAATCAACTACAAGCTTTAACATCCAATCAGCAACAAGCTTTAACATCTGCATCCCAGATGGTTTCCCCTTCAGTAACTTGCAATGGCATCGGGACCCCAGATAAATATTAATATCATGATTAAGTGTGGTGCACAGACAGCTGCCTATCTGAGAACTGATAAGAAGAAGACAGGAGCCTTCAGAAACTACTTTTTGTTGTTGTTGCTGTTTTGTTGTTTGTTTGTTGTTTTTTGAGACAAGGTCTCTCTCTGTCAACCAGGCTAGAGTGCAGTGGCCCAATCATAGCTCACTGCAGCCTCGAACTCCTGGGCTCAAGCAATCCTCCTGCCTCAGCCTCCTGAGTAGCTGGGACTATAGGCCCGTGCCAACACACCTCCTAATTTCTTTATGTTTTGTAAAGATGGGGGTCTCACTATTGCCCAGGCTGGTCTCGAATTCCTGGCCTCAAACAATCTTCCCACCTTGGCCTCCTGAAGTGCTAGGATTACAGGCATGAGCCACCACATCAGCCAGAAACTACTAAGTCTTACTGCTTTTTTTAAATTCACTGATTTAAAACAATAACATTGTTGATAAAGAGCTATTGTAAATTCAATAATGTTTTTAAATAGATTTGTATTTTTATTAATCACAACATATTTACCTCTTAAAATGATCACACATGAAGAATAGACAAATAATTTGGAGACGCCGTATTTATTCCAAATATATATAATTCTCCAACCACATATAATAATCTTGAGCCTTTAAGGGTCCATGGCCTGAAGGTCCAAAGGCAACCTTCAGCCAACCCAACCCAGGACACCACCGTGCAAAGGCATTCTGTGATGAGTCCAAGGTCTTATATAACCTATTAGCATTCAAGACAGGTCCAAACTCAGGACTAGTGTCTCCTGAATGCCATCCTGGTGCTATTTTAGTGGCCACTGACAACCCTCTCTTGGACTTCCTAGAGATGGTCTCCTAGGCAACCTGGTGCATGCTCATAGATCTGAATCTGGCTAGAGAAGGAAGCTCATCATGACCATCATGCCTCAGACAGAGGACAGCAGGGAGTCAGGACACGTCTGGGCTCTGGGCCAGCTTCCTGGGCATGGGGGCTGAGCAGGGCCCTGCTCTTAGAAAGACCACGCTTGATTTAATGCTCTGCTGTCACCTTCTTAAACTTCTTAATAATTTCCCAAAAAGGGACATGCATTTTTATTTTGCACAGGGCCCTGTAAATTCTGTAGCTTGTACTGTGCAGGCAAGACAACCTGGATCTAACTTCATCATTTCTAGTTTGCTTCTGCTGTCGTTTTGGGGACAGAGCCTTCATTGCTGCTCCTCACTATTCATCAGCTCCAGGACGAGGACACGCAGTGTACCAGGGCTGGGACTTGGGTGAGGGGAAGGAGGGGAAGAGGGCACAAAAGTTAAGGAGGCCCTCACTCTCAGGGGTGTGCAAATAGGCAAGTGCCCCTTAAATTGTGCTTCTCACTTGCTTTCCTCTGGCCCCACCCTGCAGACACCTGCAGTATTCTATACTCTCTGCTTTCTTTGCTTCCGTGTGTGTGCCTCTATGGTCACTGAATTTTCATCAGCCGGATCAGGTGGCATACAGAAACCTACCCGATTAACTTTTTCTTAGATTTTTCTGAAAGTGTTCTTTATTTGCGCAGCCTTTGTTGAGGGGGAATTACATTTCCCCATTCTCTGCAAGACTCGCCATGCTTGGCTGGTGCACGCTCTACTGTGCAAATGTAATTTGATATAAAGCTGAATTGTCAATAGCATGAAACATTTTATAGGAAGCGTGAAAGAGTAGATGGCACTGGTGGTCACATTCATTGTGTCCCGGAGAGCAGGAGCAGCGTAGCTCGGTAGCAAGTGACGAGAAGGAAGAAAAGCTTGGTTCTCGTCCTGAGTCCACTGCTAATTCCCTGTGTGACCCAGGCAATGCTGTGTGCCGTCTCAGCCTCAGTTTCCTCACCTATGAAAATAGAGCTGTCTCTATCTCATGTGATTTTTGAAGTGCTGATGAATTAATGTGTCTGAAAGTGTTTTGCAAATTTTAAAATACTAGCTGGTTGCTGACGCTATTTATTCAGTTTTTGGAGGGGGTTTGTTCTGCAAGATGAGTCAATCCTAAATTGCCACCTGTTGTCTGCCAAGGTTAGGGATAAATTCCACAACATCACACAGTATGGGTTAGGCCTTAGATTAGGCTTTATGGAGGAGAAGAAGAAACTGCTAAAGTCAGGGTCAGCCAGATAAGAGGAGACAGAAAGGCCTGCTCGGGGCTGACGTGCTCTGCTGGGTGGACGTGTGTTCCGGGGGAGGGGCACACCCTCCCCCACCCCACCCCCATAACCTCCTTTTTCTTAGGGCAAGTAGAAGAGCAATTTTGTCACTGGGGAGATAACAAAACTACTTTGGCTCCAGGAAGCCTAGACTTGGGTGCCAGCTGTTTACAGGAATTATCTGGGAATGCAAGCTCCCAGCTCCTGGGGACCTTGGGACCCAAGAAATGTTACCCTGGGGGAGGACACAACCTATCCCATGGGAAGAGGAGCTTAGGCATAGCCTCTCCAGCTGTGAGGGAGAGTTAGACCCCCACCCCCACAGCATTTCCACATGATAATCCACGGTAAGCACCTAGGGTCATATTCAGGCAATCTTCTTCCCACCACAAAAGCACTGTTAAATTTTTGAAATGGGAGCTGGGTATGGTGGCTCATGCCTGTAATCCTAGCACTCTGGGAGGCCGAAGCAGGAGGAACGTTTGAGCTCAGGAGTTCAAGACCAGCCTGAGCAAGAGTGAGACCCCCATCTCTACTAAAAATAGAAAGAAAATAGCTGGACAACTAAAAATATATAGAAAAAATTAGCCGGGCATGGTGGCGCATGCCTGTAGTCCCAGCTACTCAGGAGGTTGAGGCAGAAGGATTGCTTGAGCCCAGGAGTTTGAGGTTGCAGTGAGCTAGACTGATGCCTCGGCACTCTAGCCCAAGCAACAGAGTGAGACTCTGTCTCAAAAAAAAAAAAAAAACATTTGGAAACAGGGACCATCTGTACTAACCCCAATGTTAAAACCTAACTAGGTCATGCCAGGGTTTATTATGGCTGGTTTAGATTTGATAGAGAGATCAAGGTCTACCCAGGCTAAATCCAAATCTATCCATTAATGAGCTATAATAAGAGGATTCTATGTTTGAAGATTCACTTATATCCCTTGGCCTAAAATGCAATCACAGCTGATTCCTCTGGCCGGCTTTGTACCTGCCTTTCTGTGATTGATGCTGAAGGCTTGTGCAGCCCCAACTGCTGTCCTTACTCACCCTTTCCTCCAGACATGGAGTCCCCCCACCCTGCCCTGATATCTCCACCTTGCAGTAGTGCCTCAGTAGGTGTGAAGTCCAGTTGTGGGGACAGGGGATGGGGAAACCACAGAAGTAGACAAATAATAATAACACATAGGAATTTTGCACAAAATGCTCTGGGAGCCTAGTGGCGGAGCAATTAATTTTATCAGGGATGCTTCAAGCAGGAGATATTTAAACTGTATTGTAAAGGATAAGTGGAATATTTTTAGGACAAAGAAAGGTGATAAGGGCATGCTAGGTAGAGAACACAGGAGCAGAGATGTGCGACTTCAGATGAGACAATATGTGTGAAGTGTCTACAACAGTATGTGGCACATAGTAGGTGCTCAGTAAGTGTTAGTAGTATTAGTAGTTATTGTTGTTACATAATCAAGGAATTCCAAACACCCAGTATGGTTAGGCTACTAGGAGGGAAGGTCTGGAATGAAGCTGGAGATGCAGTTTGAGATTTGTGTGTGTGAAGGGCCTTGAATAGGATACTAAAGGAGTTCCAGTTTTTATTTGCATTACATTTTAGCCAACTGGTCCACAATCATCAGTGTCGCAGTGAGGATGGGCTAGGTTAGGTTGTGATAACAAATACCTCCCAAATGTCAGTGGCTTAAAGCATCTAACATTTATTTTTCACCCATGTTACGTGCCCATCACAAGATGACTGTGATCTTTGGCCGGTGTCATCGCCTTCCTGTGACCCTGCCCCTTAAAGCTTCTGCCCCAAAGTGACACCCATCACTACTTCCATTTCATTGGCAAAAAAGTTACATGGCCATTCCTAACTCCAAGTGGAACAAGGACATGCAGTCCTACCATCGTGGTGACTACCATGGTCAAGTGACTGTGTAAATTTGTTGAAACTCATAGAAGTATGTGCTTAAAATGAGCAGATTTTGCTGTGTCTAAATTATACATCAACAAGTCTGACTTTAAAAAGACACTTCAGTGAGTTTTTTAAACAACTAGCTTTTAAATATTATTAAAATCACAATTCAAACAGCCACTTAAAATATAATTTTATTTCTAAAAGTTAATTTTATGGATCCTTTTAGAGCCACCATAAGCTGTGGTGTGCTGCTAATGCTGCTAAATGTTTAACAATCGAGTTGTTTTCCCAAGGCAAGGGGTAGGAGGGTGAGTGGGGGAAGGGATCCTGATATGTAGCATTCACCTATTTCCATGGTGTAAATTCTCTCACCATGGCTGATTTCAAGTTACCAATGTGATATTACTGAATCGAGCTAGGAATAAATGCACACATGATGAGCCGATTCCAGCATACCAGTAAAAATGTGGTATAATCTGACGTTCTAATTAGCAGCAAGGCAGTGACTATCCTCATGATGTCCCAAGATTGCCTTGTACAAATCCCGAGTATGTTGTAACACAGGATTAATAATCATCATGATGGTACCAATCAGATACTACAGCTTTGAAAAATAACCTGGTAGAATTATAAATCTAAAGCTAGACAAGGTCCTAGAAATCATCTAGTCACTACACAGATGAGGACACCCAGAAAGGCAAAAGACGTGACCGAAGTCACCTAGCTGCCACCCAGGAGACAGAACTGGAACCAGAACCCAGGCTCCCTGACTTCCTATTTCATTTTCTGTGGGTGGCTTTCCCCACCACTGCAGCAACTGCGGGATTCCAGGTTTTGAATGGGTGCACTGTTGCTAGCCCACTCTCAGATATCCATCTTACAAGTATTATTTTAAAAGGTCAAAACAGTCAGCTAAGCCATGCCTGTGGCGAACAAGTGGCAGGCACCAGAGACTGGGGAGGGGTGTCAGGCGCTATTTGATAGCTGCTGGATCCAAACAATGCATCTCGCCCTGGAGAGAACAGAGGATAACCTGACACCTTGTCGGAGGACTGCGGTTTACCCCCAGCCCACTCCAGAGCCTGCTCTCCCAGGCTCACCTGGCTGTGTGGTGGCCCAGTCTTTCACAGCCCCAACCCCCAACCCTCCCCGCACTGAGAACAACAACGGCAGTCACATGCTCAGAGCAAGACCACTAAGCACTTGCCAGTCTCATCCAAACTTCAGGGTAGCTGAGAAGAATCTTTGGGAGGATGAGTTCATTCTGTAGGTCTAAGTGTAGAGTCAAAATCAATAACAATAACAACTGAGTCACCATAATGATTATTTGGAGGCCAAGCCAGACTTGTCTCCAAATGTTTCAAACTTACGTGACTCTCTCTGGTTGTCCACTTTAAATGCCTTTTTCTTCTTTCTCATCTGACAAACACTTGTTCTTCCTTCAAGGCTCAACTCAATGCCAGTTCTTTGAAGATGTTTCTTTTTGACCTTGACCTTGGAGTACCTCCCATCTGCTCCTCTGAATTTATTGCTTCTTCTTCCCCGACCCTGGAACACTTTGAACTTGCTTTTACTACAGCGCATATCACAGAGTGTTTTGTGATTATTTGTTCAGATGTCTATCTCCTCGACTAGACCAAATGTTTGCTCCTTGAAGTGAAGGCCCACGTGTTAGTCAGCTTTAGTTTCCTTCACCCTCCATAGTGCCTGGCCTGGCCCGGCCCTTGCTAAAGAAAGAGAGAGAGAGAGAGAGAGAATGGGAGAGAGAGGGGAATAGAAAGAGAGGACAGGCCATTCTGCACTGAGAGCAAACTCTCTGGGAAAACTGAAGTTCCTCTGCGCCCGTTCATGCCTGGCATTCTAGGGTAACATGTGCGTGAACATCACCACGCCATATCTGTTTAAAATGCAGATTCCTGCCTCCCTATCCCCTCCTGCCATTCTGAGTTCTAGGTCAGAAGTCTGTGTTTTCACAGGCACTGCAGATGATGCTCCGATTCAGGTGGTCTGAGGACACTTTTGAGGGGCACGGGTCAAAGGGCTCCAGGAATGCAGGCAAGGTGGGCATTGGGCCCACCTAGCTGCCTCCATGGTCCACATGTTTCTCCGGAAAGCACAGGGAGCTGGAAGGTCCCAAGGTGCCACCCTTCCTTTCTCCCCCCAGAGTCCCACCCAACTTGCTCAGGCCACACTCACACGGGGCACATGGGTAGGTCTCTTTTTCCAGAATATTTGATGGGCTTTTGGCTCATTAAGGGCACATCTCCTGGACACTTTCAATTCTAGTCTTTCACTTGATCATCCTGGGCCATGGAATGGCCACAGGAGGGGTGGCACTGGCCATGGCCCGTGGATCAGAAGGTGAGACGTGGCCTGGGCTCAGAGACCACCAGCCAAGGTGATGAGTGCAGCCAGTAGCCACCGTCAAAGCAGGTCTTGGCTCACCTCAGGCCTCCTACAGGCCTTCAGGCTGTCCATCTTGTGCTGGCTTCAGCAGTGACAGTGCCATGTCCTTCAGTCAAACCACGCACATCCTTGAAGCTGCCACACACAGCGCAGACAGTCTCCTCTGTCCTCCCAGCTCAGTGATTACAGGGTTATAACCTTCCCTGCAAGGTCTTCACCCCTGGGGTCTTCTCGAAGCTTTCAGATGCATCTCAGAACGAAACCCTGGAAACCACCTGACAAGTGCTGAGCAGTACTTGTCACACTCACAGAATAAAGTATGTTTGTGTCCCAGAATATGATCATTTTATACTCCTACTCATTAAGTTACTATAATTATACCCTCATGGAGTATACTTGATTCTACTTTCACTCTGAGGTTGCTCCAGGTTACAATGGTGAGTCTGTAGCCTTGGAGAACTCTCTCTCTTTACTTAGCATTCAAATGAGTATCAGGAGGGAAATACAAGAAGTAATTAAGAGGAGAAACCACGGGTTGAAGGGGCACCTTCGAAGAGCTTGGGCGTCCTGACAACAACGGTGCCCGGTTTCAATTCAGTGCACGGGAAGTGAGCTGGGCTGCCGGGGGGCGGGAGCCCTGACGTTGATGAATTGTGCAGCTGGACTGGGGGAGCAAGCTCGTCACTCGTCCCTGCAGTTATTTTAACGCACTGCGTGCCCGTGACTCGGCAGCCTCTGTTTATGAATTAGCACATATTTTTTAATTCTTACCCCTCACTCTACCCGCAGTTTACAAATAAAGGGTAGTGATACTACAATTTTAATTGCCCACTCTTTTTGTTAAAAACAATTTTAGTGCATGACAGTCATAGATCTGTCAAATGTTTAGAGTCCATGCCCCTGTTTCTCTGTGTCACAAAAGACAGTGATCTATTTTTTCATTCCTGCTTAATTTCAGACTTTCCCAATGGAATGCAGATACAATGAGTTGTTTTCACAGGCAAGATTAGGGTATGATTAGTGTTGTATAATTAAAGCATAAATTTATTTTCAGAGGGTGAAGATTCTGGAATTAGAGACATATACTGAGCCTATTTGAATCTCTAAACTATGAGGCAAATTACACAACTAGTCATTGATTTTCTAAAGGAATGCCATAGTAGTCATTTGTATAAAGAGCGTGCACACATGCACACACACAAACACACACGCGCACACACGAACACACACCACTACACATCACAAGTGGAAGTAGAGTTCTGTTGTTAGCTGCCCACTCCTGTCGTCCCGTAGTTTCATTATTACATAATTATCTGGTTACTTGTGTCACCCCCACCTCAGACTTTTAACCTCTCAAAGGCCTCTGTATTCCCAGTGCCTGGAGTTAATGTTTGTTTGAACATTTAAAGATGGAGAAGTCCTCGTTTTGGAAGTGAGGAAACCAAGGCCCCGAAACACCGGATGACTTGGCCACGGTCGCCGCAGTCAGGACAAGTGCCTGTGTCACAAGCCGGAGACTGTTCAGTCAAATCAAATATTTATCTAACGTCCTCTATCACAATTCTCCATTTCCCACAATCGCTTGGCCGTGTGAAAGAACGTGCTTTTCGTCCAGCAGACACGCCGAAGGAGATAAGACTTTGGCTCTCCCCTCCACCTATCTCATCTGCAAAGTTCTCTCTGTCATCATCCAGCGGCGTGAGGAAGTATCAGAACTCAGGGACAGACAGATGCAAAGCCCAGAAGACAAAATTCAACCCGTTAAGAACTCTGCTGGCTTGAATTTGACTGTGATCCTTTCACAAAGAAGTCTCCCCTGCTCCTAGAATTAAGTTACACTAAACTAGGAGAGACCTGCTCCAGGTTCCCTTTCATGTAGTTTCAGGTTTTCTCAGGAATCCTTTGGTGTCCTGTCCCCTAGCAATATACCTTGCCAGGGACTCAGTGGGTCAGGGGTCAGGTTCTCCCCATCCCAAGGCTCTGAAAGGCTTAGATTTACGCAGTTTACTTTTTTTTTTTTTTTTAATTCTCACATGTCTTTTCAAAGCCTTGTAGGTTTTTTGGAAGAATCGTCATGTTTCTCCCCTCCAGTGTTTTGAACCTCGCTTCTTCTCTCATGCCACTAATTCTCAGTCTCTCACTAAATCTCCCCCTCCTCTGGTTTCCCGTGTCATTTGGAATTTTCTTTTTCTGTCGAAAGGGGGATGGAGCCCTAAATAAATCAGGGGAGGTCATGCTGCACAGGTGAGACTTGCCCAGCTCACCGAGCCTGCAGGTTCTTCGTGAGCTGAGACCTCCCCGCGGGGCAGTTGGAGAGGTCCCAGCTGCCTCCAGGCACGATCCGACATCCGCCTAACTGCGTGCAGTGGGGCAGGGAACAAAGAATTCCTTTCTGAGGTCGGGCAGCCATGCCAGGAGCTGAGCCAGCCTCCGGCGCAGCCCGGAGCGGCAGGTGGGAGTGACTCAGCCTGCAGCCGCCCTGCGCGCCAGGCTCGGACATCCAGAGAAGCGAGAGCGATCCCCAGCCAACCCGCAGAGGCAGGAGGAGCAGCCCGAGAACTTGTCTGTCTTTGCCGGAACCAGGCAGCCAGTGAGGCAGCAGCAAGGAGGAGGGCAAGAGAAGGGGCGGCGGCAGCCACCGAGACAATAGGACGCAACGGGCAGGGCACAGGTCCTCCGTTGTCCTCCGCCTCCTCCCGCTCGGTCACCAAGGCACGTCGCCTTTCCAATCCGGCAGCCACAAGCTCACTGTGACCGTGGCGTTCTTTTGCAGCAAGTTTCCTACAGCACATGCGCCTTGGTATCTCCTGGGTATTTTTTCTAAAATGTTGATGCCTGGCTTCCGCCCCCAAGACATTCTGATTTAATTGGTCTGGGATGCCAAGTAGACATCTGGAGCTTTAAAGCTCCCTAGGCGTTTCTAATGTGCAGCAAAGATTGGGAACCGCTGCATTATTGGCCATTGAACTCCTGGGGCCCATCCCCCACCTACGCTCGGAATAGATCTTGGCGACAGGCTCTGCTTCCTGGCGTTGGCGGGAAGACCCATCCCCCTTTTGTAACAATAGAGGTTTGGGGGCAACTTCAGAGGCATCCATTATTTATTGAGCATCTATTATGTGCCATGCCCTGTGCTACTGCCTTCCTGTGCATTATCTGGCTTAACCCAGCAGGAGGCTTCTTGGAGAGTACCCTTCTAAAGGCAAAGTGCTGTCCTGTGACTTAAGTGCAAATTGGACTTTGCGTCCTATAGCTTTGGCCTTCCAAGGAGCTCCTCAGACAAAGTGAGTTTCATGGGTGCTGAGAGAGGATGGTTTTAAAAGGTCAGAGGTCATGAGGGTAGTGTTGGAAGAGGAGAAGTTCCAAGTGATTCGCCCCATCCACCTTGAGCTGACAAATGTCTACAAATTTTGGAGCAGCTAATTTTTTTAATGAGAAGTACAAACATCGTGTAAAGGTTAAAGACATGGACTCACAAGCCAGACCATTCTTGGTCTCAAAAGCCAGTCTGTCTCTTACTAACTGTGAGACTGAGCAAATTATTTATTCTCCCTATCCTCTCAAGCCTCAGTTTCCCCATCTCTGGTACCTACTTCATGGGGTTGTTTGGAGGATAAAATGTGATAATATGTGTAAAGTGCAAAGCATGATATCTCAGTAAGTGTAATCTTTTATTATTATCATCATCATCATTATAGCACAGAGCTTAGGAATAAATGTTAAAATGATCATCAGCTTTTCTGCCTTTTAAACAGACACATTTGTGCCTTTTTGGTAATCCCTGTGTGTTTATTCTCTCATGCCTTAGATGTTTTTGCCTAATTAGTAGCAGTGATTCTGTTAATTAGAATGTTTATTTTCAATATAAAGAAAAATCATCAAGCTCTGGTCTTTAGCCCTGCCCAGCCACATTGAGGATTTGTATCTGAGTCTCCTGTGGGGAGTGCTGGACATATTAACCTTGACCAGAATTTCTCAAAAACGTGAAGTTTGTAGGATGCTTTTGTTATTCTCCCTTTCATATTTCCAGGTCTATAGGTAACAATCTGAAGCTCAGGGGAGATAGCCTATAACTCCAAATGTCACAATCTGATTTTTTTTTCGAGGTCAAAAATGATTTACTTAAAAATCATCCCGGCTTCAGGACTTTTCATTAGAGCATCATTAGTTGTTAGAGTCCCAAATCTTTCCAGGTGTGGCTTCTTTGGACAAGGCGATGGAGGGAAACAAATGACTGCATGCATGCGGCAGGGAGCGGAGCTTCTCCTTGACTGCATATGCACGAGGGGGCAGAAGCCCATTGGGTTGGGATTCTGGAAGCCTTGTTCCATGGCACCACCTTGTGCTGCAGAATAAATGGTTATCATTCAATTCTGTTCTCACGTAGGATAGCTAAAATCATACTCATCTGTATTCCTGGACAGAGTAATAAATTGTGAGGGAAACACCACATGTTTTAAGCAACCTATCAAGTTATATTTCCTAAGAACCTGCCCTTAGTTTACTCATTTATCTGGTATTTTTTTTTTCCATTTAGAAATACTTACTGGATGCTACACAGCCAGGCAGGATGCTAAAGACAGGAATACAGGGATGAGCAAGACAGACAGAGCCATGTAAAACTCAGGGTCAAATAAGAGGCAAAAGAAAGACAATTCCATGAAGCATAGTTTGCGCTCAGACAGACGTAAGGGGACGCTTCCTGGAGAAAGTTGCGGGACACCCAGGGGAGATTGGAAGGGTGAGTAGAGGTAGGAGGGTAGACGAAGGAGAGGAATGATGGCAGGTGAGATGCAGTGTGTTCTGGGGAGGCCCCAGCTTGCCAGGATTTCACACATGTACAATAAGCCCTCAATATTGTCCAGAGGTTCTTGCAAACTGCTACTTTAAGCAAAATGACATACAGTAGGTCCTCAAATAATGTCGTTTCCCTCAAAGTCATTCAATTATATATATTAAGTGAAGACTTACTATACACATATAAACTCAAAATTTAAGGTGTCTACCGAGCAGAATGACTTGTTTATTTTCAGGCAATAAAAGTTTATATTCTCAGGGAAAATACCACGTATGGAGATTAGCCAAAGACTGAAAAACAGGCCTAGAGGAAGAGGCCTTCGTATTTCATACACAAAACATAGTAATTAACAGCAAAACCCTGAACATGTCAAACTTCCTAGGCTTTACAAACTTCTCTTAATCTATGAACTATCTTAAATGAGAATAAGAACTGGATCTTATTTCACTTCGGATGCTCAGAGCATAGTACAGAGTCTGACTCTTAGGAGTTGTTCACTTAATGTTAGTTGATTGTTCAATTGATTCGGTGGCTAGCTGGTTGGATGGGTAGAAGGAAGCATGGATGGATAAAAGGATGAATAGTTAGATGTATGGTTCACTGGTAGACTGACTAGATAGGTGAATGGGAAGTTGGGTGGTGTGTATATGGATGGATGGGTGAGAGAGGATTATAAAGAGTCTAGAGCAGTCTCTGATACATGTAGATAATAAATTATAACTACTAATATATATTCCTGTTGTCCTATAGCATAAAAATACCTGATTTTTATAGGCACTGAAACATTTGTGTCTATAATTCCTATTCATTTAGCCTATATTAATACTGTACTTGGAACAGTATTTTTCTCATAATATATATACTAATTGTTTCAGATGTGTTTTGTTTGTGCAGAGAAACAAAAACACAAATGCATTCTGCATAAAGCTTGCTGCCGTATATGATACTGATGAACATTAATCCTTTTTTAAAGACTTGATAGTTTGGTGTAAATCTGATTAAACACATATGGTTGGGCCTCAAGGACATTAGCTTTTCACTTTGGGAGTGTAAGAGGCTTCCACAGGCCATGGCACCAAAGCCTGTTTGGGATACTATTGCTGAATAAGAAACCACCTCAAAACCTAGTAGTGTAAAATATCCATTGTATACATTATGGTTACAGGTTCTATTGGGTCGCAAATTAGGACAGGGTACAGTGGGGGAAGCTTGCCTCTGCTTCATGCTGTCTGGGGTCTCATCTGGGAAGACTCAAAGGCTTGATGGGGACTCGGCAGGTGGGGACTGGAATCACTGGGTGTCTCCTTCATTCACACACATGGCACCTGAGCTTGGAGACATGCACGCAGAACTCAGCTGCACTGTCTGTAGGAGTGCCCACGTGAGGCCTCTCCGTGTAGCTTGTGCTTCTGCCTTGGGAGTGTTGAACTTGGCAGCCTTGGGCGAGTTGAACTTCCTACATGACAGCTCATGGCTCCAGTGAACAAGGCAGAAGCTTCATTGCCTTTTATGACCCAGCCTTGGGAGCCACATAGAACTACCTCCATCATGTCTATTAGTGGAAGTAGTTACAAGTCCATCCAGATTCCCGGGGAAGGGACATGTACCCCACATCTTAGTAGGAGGAATGTAAAAGACTTTTGCAGTCACTTTTAAAACCCCACACTCCTAGTTCTTAGAAACTGACCCATAGAATCCCAACAGAAGGAAATCTCACTGTAACTCATTTCATCACTTTTGAGCATCTTTTTCATTGATACCTATCGCTTGCTTTTGGGGAGGGAAGAACTGGCCCCCCAGCTTCCCATCACACCTGGAATGTGCTGGCAATGAGGCATATTCACTTCTTTTCTGAATTCAGTGCTCCTCTTAGGTTCTGCCAGTTTTGAGAGAGGAACCGGTGGCACCAGCTAGACCGATGGCAGGGCAGGGCGCCTTCCTAATGCAGCGACAGAGCCCACGTTAGGAAACCAGAGCAAAGCAGTTGTGCAGACGCATAGCCTGCAGTGGGCAAGCCCGCCCAGAGCAGTGACACCTCCAGGCCTCCACCCAGCCTGCACGCGCTCCTTCTCCTTAGCATCTTGGCAGTTGGCTTTTGTGTTTTGCCAGAGTGCAACAGTTTTCTGGAAGCGCTCACGGCAAACAGTGAAAGGGCAGTTTCCTGCGGATTCACATTGTTGAAATATCACTTAGGGCTAAAGGGACCCCTTTAAGAGACTACTTCTTATCCATTGGGCGGGGTGGGGGAGGCTTTAGAAAATAAGGTACATTTCAGAGCCTGAGGTCAGGACCTGGAGATCTTGGGACTTCAGACTCGCTGGCACCAGGGAGCTGAAGGGGTCATCATGTGGAATGCTGGGATTCAGATGACACCCTGGGCTCTGTCCAGCAAGAAGACACCATAGCAACTCTGAGAGCCCCATGAGAACCAGAGATGTGTCCAAGTTCTGCTGAGGTACAAACCTGGGACTGAGTGCCCAGAGGTAGTGCTTCCCGCCCTGCCTGCTTGGAACTGACCTACCTGAAATGCACTTTATGCTTACAACTGGAGCCAGTAATCCTGTGCTTACCTTGAACTGGTGTCGCCTCATCCACTGGCCCTGAATAGCTCACCACGTGGAAGGAAAAGGACACTTAATAACCATCTCCACTCCCCGCCATGTCACCCAGGGCCTGCTGGCAGAACCAGTGCCAGTCTAATTCTGTGTGCATTGTTCAGGATACAGCAGGACTGCTAACTAAGCTTATTTAAAGAGTAGTTATTATTAATAATAATAACCACAGCTGAGCTTTATCAAGCCCTTAATGTGTTTGGGGAACTAGAAACTATGTGTATTATCTGTTTTAATCAACAACAATCCCGAAGTTAAGTATTAGTTGCCCAAACACCAATGCTGCTGGATATTCATTGACCTTATAAATAAGTTTGGAAAATCCTGATAGTTTTAAATAGTGATCTAAATGGTTATTCTCCAAGAAAGGGATATATGTAGAATTTTCCAAACACATTTAATCGTAGAACAACTGGCGGTAACTGGTATTTTAAGAACCACTAATTTGAAACGTGAGTACATGTTACAGGAGTGGATCGGCGCAAATATGCTTAGCGTCCTGTGAGAAGTCTAAGAACCATTCATAAGGGTGGATTTGGAGTGACTGTCTTTCGAAAATGGTTATTCCTGATACACCCAGAATGGCCAGGTGACTGCTGCACGTAGCTGATGTTTGCACTTAGAAATGTGTCATCAGCTTTGCACGTATCTGGAGAAGCCTGCTCTATCACAGGAGCAAGGCATTCCATCTGCTTCCAACACCCAGTTACACGTGCAGGGTGAGGAAGCTGAGAGTAACGATTTTGAGCCCACGGGACGGTCACAGGCTGTCCTGCTGTTGTTTGCAACCTTGTCCAAGAGTATGGGAGGCTCTTCCCCAAATGCAGCCCTGGATGGAGCCCAGGACCAACGTGAGCTAGAATCTAATCCTTTTTTCTGTTTGTTTTTGTCAATTCACATCCTAAAACACACCCTTCTTGCTTTTTCCCTTCTGATAGCATCAAAATGTTTCAGGACACAGCCTGCTTTTGCAGCATTTACACTTCTTCAGTGCAACTTCATGTCCTTTCCACCAAATGCCTTCCTAGAATTGCCATTTATGATTAAAATTCTTCCTGCTGCTTCTCAGCTCTCTGGTGATTCTGATCAAATTGAAATGACCATATGTTTACGAATTGTGGCAAGTCAGAAAGGGACTTTTTTTCCCCCATATTACATGAAATAAAGGTAGTCTTAGTTAAACTGAAAGGTCAACAGCTTCCAAAAATTAGGCCTTACTTTGAAAACATTACCTGAACAATCACAAAAGTTATTCATTAAATTATATATGCATACACATATATAAAATGATGCCAGGCATGGGTTTGAGTAACATCCATTATACAACTTAAATTGCACCTTTAATCCTCTATAAGAGACCTGCTGTTATTATTCACCTCTCACATTGGAGGAAATGACGCACAAAGAGGTTAAATAATTTGGCACAAGGTCACCCATTTGGGAAGGGTTGAAGCAGGGATTTTAACCCAGATAGCTTAGCTCCAGAGTTCTCACTCCCAACAAGGAATTCTTGACAAACAAAAATTTTCACCATGTTTAGAGTTTAATTGCCATTACTCTGACCATGAGTTTGATAAGCACACAGTATTTTAAACTGAAATAGCACATGGCCAATGACAATGCTAGCTTCTTAAATAACTCTTCAGGAGATGTCTGGAAACATTTAGTTATTAACAAAAAAATTTTAAATGGAGCTATGTTATTATGACTGAGGTTAAAAAATTAAGCTAGAAAACTTCTGATTATTTAAAATGAAGTTATTTCATCCCAAATCATCACTGAAATATTACAAAAGCTCAAATTCTCATAGCTATATTACATATACTGAGATGTAATTTTCCAGGTCTGGATACATTTATTTAAGAAAATTTGGTATATAAACATGATAATACTTACTCATTATTCTTTTATCTCCTGACTTTTGCAAATAATAATATATATGATTAAAGCAGCATGATACAGTATTTTTATTCTAAAACTTTTAGTTCTCTTGGCTCAAGGTGAAAATATCCTCAGGGATTTCAGCTAAATCATGTTTTTACAGGAAACAAAGATCTCTCTTGCATTTTGGAAAGATTTGATTTCTATCAATAGAGGCCATAAAATAGCATGTTTTAGGTCCCACAGAGTGTGAATCCTTCCTTAATACCTGCTAGATTAAGAGTTTTCACTTTCAATTAATGTTACTTAATCACTCATTTTGCACCTCTGAGAGTTTCTGTGAATATATTCCAGCTGTGAGATCCCTACCACAAAAGACTCTCATACTTTAGACTTACTCAGTTTCTAGTTGTATTTAGAACTTACTTCATTTTTTCCCCTAAGAGGGAAAAAGACCCTACCTTTTTCCCCTAAGAGGGGAAAGAGGTAAAGACCTTCTAGCACAAATGCAAAACAAAGCAAACTGGAGGTAAATGTTTTTGTTTCTCTATGGCAAAATGTTACTGTTTTTCCTTATTCTAATGATAAAGATAATATAAATAAAGGAATTTTGAAAGGTAAAGAAACATATATATATTGATCTATTTCCTTGCAATGATTTCCTATGCATTGGGATTTAAAAAAATATATCTGTAAGCATAGTATGGTAATCATTTGTATTCTGCTTTTTTCACGAAGCATATTATGGCCATGTTATTGTACACTCTTCACGAACATCATTTTGATTGTTGCATGAGTGTCATACTTACTTAGTTATTTCCTGATATTAGGACATGCACAATATATTCCATTTTTAATATTAGAAATAATGCTGCTATTACTGCCTTTCTGTGTTTAGAATCATTTCCTTAGGATAGATTCTTAGAAATTAAATTACTGAATCTTAAAGGGTAATAACATTTTGAAATTCTTGATACACGTGACTAAATTACTTTCTAAGATAATTTTAACAATGTATGTTGTCTGGCAATTTCCTGCCTCTGTGTGTGTGTGTGTGTGTGGCTTCTTTAACTTGTACCGTCTGGGAGAGCATGGATATTGATCAGACCTGTTGTTGCACGGTAGAAAGAGCTTAGGCCTTCAGTTCAAGGACCTGGCTTTTTGTCCTGGCTTTACAACAAACTGGCTATGATAATCTGGGCAAGTCTCTAGGAGATGGGCTAGACCAGACAGATGCATTTATTTATAAACCTTTGTTAGTGCTCTTTGTGGTTCTTGCTACTAAAGAGATTTGAAAATGCGAATCAAGGGTTCTTAGGATATTATACCCTACTCTGGGACAAATATGTGGAGGCAAAATCACATGAAGTTTAAGAGTAGGAACTCTGGAAGCAGCTGGTTCTGGGTTCAAATCCTCGTTACTAGCTTTGCAAGCTTGAATAGTGAGAGCTCTCAGGCTCAATATGCTCATATTTGAAATGGGGGTAATAATACGTAGGACTATTATACAGATTAAATGAGAATATGGTTAATGTGCCTGGCACATTATTGGGTTTATTAATTGTTATGGTTTCTTTTTCTATTTTATTGCTTACATGATTCTAATATGACTTATGTTTTATGTGGTAGGGACCCTGTGTGCAGAGATATAGCTTCACAAGAGAATATGACGTCTTCAAAGAATGAGTCCTGGGTTCAGAGCATTGGAAACGTGGGGGAGGGGGAGGAGACACAGACTGTGTCTCAGGTTCTGTCCAGCAGCTGCGGGCTGCTGTGGCCACTTCACAGAGGTCAAATGGACCCCTCACCCCAAATTTTGGTTTGGTGTTGAGACTGATGATGCCATACATGCACCAAACAGATGTGCAGAGTTTTATTGTTCATACAATGAGATTTTCTTGATGGGAGCAGGAAAGACCCCTAATCAAGTCCAAAAATGGCTTGAGAGACTCTGGGGGCACAGTGGCTTAGGGTGCTATGATGGTTAGAAGATGGAGGTGGACGAAAGCTCTCATACCCTCAGGGCTTGCATGGTTTGAACTTCTCACCGCACTAAGGGAGGATCGCCCTGGCCTTCTTGTTGATTTGCAAGCTGTGAGCAAGTCAAACGCCAGAAATGGAGTCAGACTCCTTATTACATGGGCTATGGTTTTATGATGGGCAAGGGACATCCCACTGGCTTTTTTCCTTTCTTAAAAGGAAAGAAAAGCAGGCTCTCTGGATCTACCCCCAACCCTACCCTTTCCACTGTCCCCTTTGCTCTCCAGCACTCCCCAGCGCTGGCTCTGCAGTGCTCCCCTCCCATTCCTAAAGCACCTGCAATCGGCTTTCCCCACTGCTCCTGGGAACTGCTCTTGCCAAAGTGAACACTCCCTCGTGATGCCAACTGCATGGTCCCTGCTCAGTACCCATCACACCTGACCTACCAGCAGCGTTGGCCACAGTTGATTGTCTTTCCACTTGGCTTCCAGGATATCAAACTTTCCTGCTGTTCCTCTTTGGCTAGGTCCTTCTCAATTTTCTGACCTCTTAAAGGTTGGAGTGGCCTAGGACCTAGTCCTGGGGTCTCTGCTGTTGTCTGTCCCCATTCACTTTCCTCCTCTAAAATCCATCTACCAATGATAACACCCAAAAGTAGATCCCCAGCATCCATCTCTCCCCGGGACTCCAGGTTTATGTGTCCAGCCATTACTTCATATTAACTTGTATTACAGAATGGAGGGCCTGACCTCCTGCCTTACTCTTGCTCCTAGTGTTGTCCTCATCTCATTCCATGGAAACTTCGGCTACCTGGTTGGTCAGGCCCAAAATTGTGCCATTATCCTGGAATTCTCTTTTTCTTGTGCACTTCACATCCAATCTGTGAGCTAATCCTACAGACTCTACCGTGAAATGATACGGAGATTCTGACCACCTCATCCCCCTCCTCTGCCCCCTCACTGGCCCAAGCCACTGTCTCCCCTTTCTGGATTCCTGCAGTAGCTTTTAACTGCTCTCCTGCTTGTACCCTTGTCCTCCTATGGTCCTCAACTCAGAAGGCAGAGCAATCTTTTGTAAAGTGACTCAAAGTGACTCAGATCATACCACAGCTCTGTGCAAAACCCCGTGGCGGCTGCTCACATCCTTGGGAGTAAAAGTGGAAGTCCTATTGTCTCCCAGAGATCCTAGGTCGCTCACCTCACCTCTTAGCACAACACTCCAGCACTCTTGGTCTTTGCTATTTCTTGAACATGCCACGTTTGCTCTTATCTTGTGGCTTTTGCATTTGCTGTAGCCTCTGCCTGGAATGCTCTTCCTTCAGATACCAACCTGGCTCACCTGCCACCCTCTGTCAGTGTTTGCCCAAATCTCACCTTCTCGGGTGAGGCCTTTCCTGGCCACCCTAATTTAAATGGGAACCTCCCTCCTGGTCACTCCCTATTTTGTGTTCTTGTTTTGTTCTTCATAGCACTATACCGCTTCCTAAATAATATATAATATGCTTAGTAGTTTTGTTTATTGTCTGTTCTCCAAGAAGGCAGAGATTTTTGTCAATTGTTCACAGCTCTATCCCACTGCCCTAATACAGTGCCTGATTAAATAATAGATGCTCAATAAATATTTGCTGAAAGAAGGAAGGGAGGGAGAGGAAAGGAAGGAGGAGCTATATTTGCAGCATATCTAAGAATAATTTTATTGCATTAAAATAAACCTGAGGTCAAATTGGATGTGGTCATTTCAGACTTAACTACCTTATTCTGCTTACACAATATTCATGTTTGCACACTAACATGACAGTAGTTTCTCTGCCCACAGCAGGCAGTGGCTGTGTGAGATGTCTGCATCATCACACATACTCTGACATTCCAGCTGGAAAGGGATAATAGGGCTATGTACTTGGTATAAGGCTGGTCTTCCCAACATAGTATACAAATATGAGGTCCAATTGTACAGTGTGAAAATCTCCAGTCGCCATTCGCAGAGGAAACCAGAAATAACCTTAGAGTCTATTTGGAATGTGCAAGTGCCCATGTCTCAGCACTACCGAGTTCCTAAATATCCCCAGAAACTATGCTGGGCATTCTCTGCTTCTCAGCTGTGAATGGCATCAAGGACTATTTTGTTTGGGTGATTGTTCACTGTGAGCAGTACAGTAGGAGACTAGAGATATTATATTTTTAATGGTGAAATTTTGAAAAACCGATTAATAGTTTTCTCTCTTGTTGACAACATGGGATAGTTCACATACAGAACACAACTGGTTAATTTGATTTTTTTCTGCAGATAAAGACACACCTTACTCAATTGCTGACCAAAGAACCTGGTGGAAAAGAAGCCGGAGGCTCTGTTAGGTACACTCTGTAGTGCTCTGCAAATTGCCATAGTGTAGTGTGACAAGAAAATGCAATTTGGCACATGTGTGGCCTCTGGCAGAGATTTCTCAGGCTCAAGGAGTGAGCAACAGAGGCAGGGAGGGAGGACGAGCTAGAGAAAGACACTCGGGGCCCACTATGCAGTTGGGCCAGAAATTGAGTGTCTTGACCTTTGTAATAAAACCCATATGTCAATCATTTTGGGCACTTATTTTTTTGGCCAGAGGTTTAGAGTCATGTGACAGCAAAGAAAATACAAAGAAAAGGAGATGAATACCGAATATGAGCAGAGAGTAACCTGGGGCAAGAAGGAAAATGACAACTTGAGAACTTTGTAATAGCTGCTTCCCCTTAAATTTTACATTATTACTTGAGTCTTAGTTTCATAGAAGTTTTAAGGAGCTTGACTTGACAAATATTCCATTCTCTCACACAATAACCCTACCATGCTTTCTTAAGTTCAGCATTTAAGAAATTTGAGTAAGATTTTCAAAATTCTTGTTTAAGGAAATGGATTAATACACTCAGACATAAAACATGTTGTTTATTCTCTCAAAAACTGCACAGGAAAACCAAACAACAAAAAAGCAAACATGTTCATATGTGTGAGCTGCTTAACGAAACCTAATCTTCCTCTGCGATGTGGAGTGCCCCCTGTTTCTACAGCTAAACAGCCCATGAAAAACTTCAGTCATTAGCCAAAAGCTTAGGCCTCAGTCTCAGTAAAACAGCTGGAGAAATTATATGGGAAAGACAGCAATTCCAGCACTGCACAATCCACCCACCCAAGAAGCATCAGGTTCGTTATTCATTTCTAAACAAGGTACTTTGGTCCAATTTAGAGCCCACACAGGCCCTTCAGTTTGGGGTGAATTGTGACTATTTTGAATGAAGTGAATTGCATTCTCGGAGAGACAGTGAGACCGTTCCTTCAGTGCTTTTGTGTCTCTCTCCTACTGAGAGGGGCCATCTGTCCCTGGAGAACAGTTGGAGCAGCAGCTGGGCTTGTTGTGCCGTCAGAGACAAAGGCCTCTCTGCCTGGGACCAGAACACAGCAGGCTGGGAGGTCAGCAGCAGTTTCAGGAGTGAGCCAGGTCAGCCTTGACACCTGATGCTTAAATGGACTCGAATGAAACCAGGATTATACAGCTTTAATTAGCCCACTGGCAGGAAGGATGGCAGGGTCCCAACCTGGTCTTTCCCATTTCTTTAACAGTCATGGGAATAAGTTTGCAGTTTAATCATACGTCTTTGTTGTCCTCCTCCTCTTTCAGGACTGAAAACCGCAAGCAAAGAATATAGCAAACACAGGGCAGTTCTTAGGAAGAGCAAGGAAGATTTATTTGGCAGAATGAGAGAGTGTTCAAAGTGCATAGGATCAAACAGGCTGGGTTTAGGAGTGTCGATAAAAGAAAACCACCCCTTTGATTATCATTCAGCAGTTGGAGCTTATTCCACTTAGCATTTCTGGTTTTTTTCACTTGCCAACGGGAATAGAGAACCAGATGTGCAGCTCCACAGCAAAACCCAGCATGGACATCCCTCTTCATCCACCAGCACCCTAAAAACCCAGGTAGAAGCCCTTCATATACACAAAGATATACGTTATGTGTATCTATGTATATAAAAGACACTGAAATAATAAGTAGCAAGCAGATATTCAGTATACCACTATCCAGCCATTGAAAGGATTTAAGTGTGATCTATAATGGGTGAAAACAAAGAAAAATAAGATTTCCCACCACCATCCTTGGCTGAATGAATAGCGGCAACATTTTGCTAAGTGTCCCTGGATCTGGGCAGGATTTAACATTTTGTAGCTTTGGGGAAACAACGTGCAGCCCAGGGACATGACCCAAACACCGACCCCCAGAACTGTGTGCACAGAGTGAACCCATTGTCTAAGGGGAAAAGGAAGGCATGCTAACTCTTCTTATAGTTAGAAGTCACTTTGGGGGAAGGTAAGGAAGATAGAAGGACCTCTCAAAAGCAGGCATGTTTATTTTTCATGCAACAAAACTTTCCTGAGTGCCAAGCCAGTGTTGGCATCATGCTAGTCACCAGAGATAGAGTTAATGCAACTATGAATAGTTTCAAAAGTTTTTTTTTTTTTTTAAGCTTTAAAAGTTTGTAAAATTCCTCTAGGAACAGAGAAGAGGAATAAGTCTTTGAGTCAGGGGGCTGCGAGGAGCCAACACCACTGACCTGCTACCCTGCTGTGCCAGGGATTTCCAGGGGAAGAACATCAGGAGACCTGATTCTAGGTCTGTTAGCAGCTCAGTTTGCTCATCTCTTAAATGAAAATAATGACACCCACTCTACTTTCCTGATAGAGGAAAGATTCATATATGTAACATACTCCACAAATACATGATGTTACTTTTGACATTATTCTAGTCCCAAGCCTGGCCTTGTTCCTTAAGGCCTGGGACTGACCCTGGCACATGGTCCCCTGCTTCCAGCACCCTCTCTTGTGATGCCAGAAACATGACAGCTTGATCCAAAGGAAACTCCAAAGGGCACAGCCCCTGGATTTTATACTGGAGGCTAACAAGAGTAAGTTTACTGGGTAGTGACACTGATAAGCCTCTAGTGTGGTCCCCTGACCTCAAGATACCTGGCAGCTATGGCCATTCGTTCATTTGGCAAATTTAGTAAGCACCTACTTTGCACGGGGCTCCATATATGGCACTGGGGCTTTAATTGTGATGAAAGGCACACACATTATCTGATCTCATAAAGCCAGCAGGCTAGCGGGAGGGGTGCTAGGTCATAATTTTAAAATCATACTAATAGGTGTATGGTTATGCATTCTCAAGGGAACAGCAGGAAAGTGGGAGGAGGTGAGATTGGAAAGGTGGCAGGCGCCAGCCTCTACCGGCCCCAGGAAGCCATGGTACGGATATTTGCCTTTGCTTTAAGAGTTTACAGAAGTTTCAAGTAGCATGATGGGAGGGGTGGTGGGGTGAGCATGAGCAGAAACACAATCACATTTTGTATTTGAAAAGATATTGATTCCTTCGGGAAGGGGGGAATTTGTTCAATAGCATCGACCACATGTATACTTTCTTTGTTTCTAACAATCCCCCTGAATTGAAGCTCTTGAGATTAGTGTGGTGACTCTCAGTTCTGGGAGCACATTAAAATCCCCTGGAGGGATTTTTAGAGTCTGGGCCCCATCCCTAGAAATTTGGATTTAATTAGTCAGAGGTAGACCTTGAGCATGGTTTGTGGTTTGTGTGGGGGTGGGGGGCAGGGGATTGCTCCCCAGGTGATTTTAATTATCAGGCAGGGCAATGGGGAGCATAAAACAGGGGTCCTCAAAGCATGGTCCCAGGACCAACAATGTCAGTATCGCCTGGGAAGCTGTTAGAAATGCAGATTCTTGGGCCTGATCTCATATTGACTGAACCAGAAACTCTGGAGTTGGTCTGGCAGTTGGTGTTCCAACAAGCCCTCCTGGGGTTCTGATGCCTGCAGGGGGGGCGGGGAGCACTGGCTGTAGGGGTCGGACACCGGAGAACCTGGGGTCTGCATCTGCTTCTGGATCTAGCAGCAGAACAGGTCCGTGATGAGGGACAGTCATCGAACCACTCTGGCCCTCGGTCTCTTCATCTAAAAAAAAGAGGAGGTGGGATTCAATGCGCTCAAAGGTTGAGAATTTATCTGTGCACAGTTAATCTAATAAAGGTTTTATAATGTACTTTAAAAATCATTTTGGAATAATGGGATGAGAACATAACCATTGTGAGGAACTCAAAAAATAGAGGAAAGAACACAGAGGAAAATAAATGTAAATTAAAATTTCTCCACCCAGATATAACTGCTGCTTATCTTCAGCAGTTTGGTGTGTTGGAGATATTTTGGTGAGTTTTCTTCTTCTTCTTCTTTTTTTTTTTTACTTTGTTTTTCTTTTTATTATTTTTAATTTTTTTTTTAATTTCAAAATATTATGGGGGTATAAATGTTTTTGGTTACATGAATCGATTTTGTTATGCTTGAGGCAGGGCTTTAACTGTCCCCATCCCCTAGATAGTTCTTTGTACCCATTAGGTAGGTTTTTGCCCATCCCCTCATCCTCCCCCCCCCCGCCGCCCCCCCAGCCCCCTGCTTGATTTCCACAGAGTTTTACTTACCTCTGTTCACACCTGTGCTCATCAGTTAGTTCCAATTTAATAGCGAGTACATGTGGTGTTTTTCCATTCTTTAGATACTTCACTCAGGATAATGGTCTTCAGTTCCATCCAGATTGTCGCAAAAGGTCTTAATCCATCTTTCTTCATGGCTCAGTAGTATTATGAAGTATACATTTACCACATTTTGTTAATCTACTCATGAATTGATGGGCACTTGGGTTGATTCCACACTTTTTCAATTATGAATTATGCTGCAATAAACATTCAAGTGCAGATATCTTTTTGATAAAATGGCTTCTTTTCCTTTGGGTAAATACCCAGTAGTGGGATTGTTAGATCAAATGGCAGGTTCTTTTAGTTCTCTGAGGAATCTCCATACTGTTTTCCATAGAGTCTGTACTAATTTATAGTCCCACTAACAGTGTGTAAGTGTTCCTTTCTCTCTGCATCCATGCCAGGAGCTATTGTTTTTGAACTTGTTCATCAAAGCCATTCTAGCTGGGGAAAGGTCATATCTCATTGTGGTTTTAATTTGCGTTTCCCTAATTAGTGACATTGACCATTTATTGGTCATTTGTCTATCGTCTTTTGAAAAGCTTCTGTTCATGTCTTTGGACTACTTTTTACTAGGGTTGTTTGTTTTTTCCCTGCTGATTTGCTTGAGTTCTTTGTTGATTCTGTTTATTAGCTATTTATCAGATATATAGTTTGCAAATATATACTGTAATTTATTTAACTTTTCCCTTATCTTGACTGTTTAGGCTTTTTTCTCATTTCCTGATAATATCATTTTGTTGGATATCCCTATATGTCTTTCAATATATCTATCTAAATCTTTCTCTGAAGACCTTCTTAAGAGAATCCTACAAACAGAATCATTGGATCAATGCCCATGAACTTGACACACCACTGACTTTTTTCCCCGCCACAAGCCAATTCACACACCAGCAGGACGCTAGAGAACCCTCCTTACTACACTCTCCTCATCATCAGTCATATCGATTTTCATTTCATGCACTGCCATGAAGCTGCAGCCGCAGGGAAGTGTCCGTAGCAGGGGTGTAGTCGAGCAGTAAATACCTGAGTGAGATTCAGACTCAAGAAACAGACATTTAAAGGGCTCAGCAGCACAAACACTGGGGTTGGAATAGTGGAAGAGGCAATCCAGGGACTGACAATGACATTTTACATGAGCCCTCTCAAAACACAGCGCTGGAATTTATCTGACGTCTATGGAAGGATTGTGGGCTGATGGCAAATCACCCTCTCTAGAAATTGGTACTAATGAGGCAGATTGCTGTGGTCCCTGGGGGCTGAGAGGTGGTCCTGCCAGAAGCCAGACAGAGAAGGAGGCCTTGACTGGATGAACTTGAGGTTTCCTCTGGGCTTACGATGCGAAGTTTTTAAAGTCAGTGCAGGCTTCAACCACCCCTTTTTCCTGGGCCCTGTACATGTACACTCACTCCCTAACGGTGGTGTTTTCTCTGGTCTTCCCGCCCCTTGACCCATCCTTGCCACTCGCCTTCATCTGACAATCTTTCATTGCCTTCTCCTTATACCTGATTCCTTCTTGTGTCCAGGATCCAAATCATAGAGAGAAAGAAGAGGCCTAGGAAAATAGAATCCCAACCCTTATTTATAAAAAAAGAAAAAGGGAAGTGGTGAGCTTATTTCACCATTTATGTATAGTCCCACCTCCTTCCAAAAGTATCCTAAGTAGTGCCTGCTTTCACAGAAGGCCCAGGGAGAACAAAAGTCTCCTCTTTAAAAACCAGTCCAGAAAACACACAGCCCTGCTAGTTGTTAACGGGCTAATAATGGGGAAGAGAGCAATTTTGGCATTCAATCCCTGGATATTTTTTAATGTGAATATTATTGGGATGAGAGGAAGTTCAGAGGGTGGTTAAAAGCATAGATTTAGTGTATATTCAAAAGAATTGAAAACAAGCGTTCAAACAAAACTTGTGCAAGAATGTTTTCAGTAGCACTATGCATGATAGGCAAAAGGTGAAAACAATCTAAATGTCCATTACCTGCTAGGTGGGTAAAAGACATGTGGTATATTCATACAGTGGATTATTGTTCAGCACTGAAGAGGAATGAAGTACTGATACCTGCTGCAACATACATGAACCTATAGACATTTGCTAAGTGGAATAAGCCAGACACAAAAAGCCATATATTGTATGATGCCCTTTATATGAAATATTCAGAAGAAAAGGTAAATTCATAGAGACAGAAAGCAGATTGGTGATTGCCAGGGACTGGGGGAGAAGAGAATAGGGAGTGAGTGCTGGCGGGTACAGGGATTTATTTTGGGATGATGAAATAGGTCATGGTGATGGTCATAGAACATTGAGAATAAACTAAGTGCTGAAAGACTATAGACTTTAAGATGGTTATAATTTTAACTTTTATATTATGTATATTTTACCACAATTTAAAAAAATAAAGAAACTTATTCTTGAGGGGGTGGGAAGAGTATAGACCTCATTAGTTGTGCCTGTATTCTACCACTGAAACCCTCAGTTCCCATTTCTTCATCTCTAAAACAGGGGTCATTGTAACAGTACCTACCCCAAAAGGTTTTAAATCTTACGTGAGCCAAAACATGCAAAGTGCTTAGTATAATACTTGGTATGCAGTAAGCATGCTATAAATATTTGTGTTATCCATTTAACTCAGATATTCTCAACGAGGGGCAATTTTGCCTTCCGAGGCATAGTTGGCAATGTCTGGAAACAGTTTTGATTATCATAATTGGGAGTTCTACTGGCATCTGGTGAATAGAGACAAAGAATGTCCTACACCACACAGGGCAACCCCCACGACAAAGGATTATCCAGCTCTAAATGTCAGTAGTTCCAGTGAGAATCCCTGGTGTAAACAGAGTGTATAGGGAAATATGCTTCATCTAATGAATGCATAGATAAAAATAGGTCAGATAGAAATTTTTGTCGGAAGAAGATGGTCAGCAAAAGTATTAAGTGTCCGCTGTGTATAGAGAGCACTGTATTAGAGATTGTGGAGGATAAAAAAGAAACCAAGGAGCTGTCCTTGGGGAGCTTAGATAAAGAAGAGCTCTATGTGATGGGGTTATTTAAGAGGGAAGTTTCTACCAAGAGATTTTTGTAATCATTTTTCCTTTAATAGGAGGGTGATCTGAGGTCATCTACTCTGCGCACAATAATGCTCGCTCAAAGGCTAACACTTACTGTCCCCTGCAAAGAAGCATCTTTAAGGGAACAGTGTGTGGTTCCTTCGTGTGTCTGAATGTGTCTTGTGTTTGGGTCGATTCTATTGAATAAATATCTGAAAAAGAAATCACTGTCACAAATAGAAATAAAAATTACTTGTTATAAGCAAAGGCACAGACACAAGAGAAAATATTAAATCTCCTTGGATTCAACCAGCCATAGACCAAAAGGAGAAGGAGACCCCCTTTTGCACACATTCCATTTACAGAGTTATTTTTATCAGATTCTAAAACTGTATATTTAAAATAAATAAAACTGTATATTCATATAATTCATCTAGGCCAGGTCAAAGAATTTGTTCTTACTCAAAATGGCTTGCCATCAGAAGGTCTCTCTTGATTGACTAGCAGTGAAGGTTTGGGAAAGGACTCTTTTTTCCTCCTCTTTATCCTTTTACTTTTAGGATAATGCCTGAAAGGATTGGAAGCCTTTCAAAGATATGCCAAGCCTTCACTTTAACTCCATTAGTGGTAGCCATTATCGGGATTGGAGGATGGGAAGAGGAACTAAGGAGTCTGGTGGAGCCCAGCAAGACAGCAGACACCTGGAATGAACCTGGTTCTTGGAAGCCAAGGCAGGGGATGGGTGATCACAGGATGGGGCAGGAGACCCCACGCCATGTAGGCACCTCTGTACACTTTCCCGCACAACCCTGGCTCCCTACATGCACAGGTGCTTCCTAGCAACTTATATTTAGTTCCTACAGTGGCGAGGTGTCCTTTTGTACACTCTTGTAGGGGAAAACAAAGGTAACTTAGGCATAGAGCACATCAAAATGAGTTTTCAGTGTGACAGAGGATAAGTGTTGTTCTAAATCACTCTCATGCAAGATAGAAAGTGAGAAATGCAATCGGAAAATGTAGATAAAACGCCATGGGATTTCAGAGGAGAGGGTTTGCCTCCCACGGGGAGTTTGGAGAAGTCTTTTCGGAAAGGGTGGCATTTGAGTTAGAATGGGAATGTTGGTGAAAATGTAGACATGTTGAAATGATGCCAGACTATTCTAAAAAATAGAGCAGGCTACCTAGGTGAGAAATGGAGCGTGTCAGAGGATTTATGGAGGGGAGTGTAGGGAAATAAAATGAACTGGATACACATTGGGACCAGCTTGTGAAGTACCCATGGTGCCAGGACACAGCTAAGCCCTGGAGAAGCACTGGCATTTCCTGAGCAGATGGAGAGTGGTGACCAGATTAGGAAGACTGCTGCGCAGTCTCTGGGTGCCTCAGTCTCTTCACCTGAAAGAAATGGAAATAGAAATCTTGTTCCTCATGCCCACGTGCTAAAGATTAAATAAGTGCATTTAACACCTTCTGAACATCATCTGGCACAATGGAAGTTATTGTACTCAATAGCACAATATAGAAATTGGCAGTTAGTTTTGAAGGTAGCAGCAAGAGGATGGAATGGGAGGATGGACTTTTGAACCAAGTTGAAGTGATGGCGATTGCCAGGAAAAAAGAATGGCGCAAGGGAAGGACTGATCTTTGGTTACTCTCCACAAGGCTGCTTAGAGGGGCTGGAGTATGGGGCCCTGTCTCAGTAGAGGACAGGATAAAATTCACAGACCATCATTTACATAAAGATCCAGCCATCTAGTTCTTGCTTTCAAGTTCCTAAAGCAGTGATTTTATTGTCTGGCATTAGCTGCATTAAATTTCACCAGTGGATCAGGAGTACTCTCAAGACATCATGATTTCCTTACTTCTATTAATGGGAAGACCTGGGACCATGAGACCATTAAACAGATGATGCTTTTAAGAGCAAGGAGGGCATTTTTATAGGCTGAAGATGTTTTATTTAAAAGAAAAGCAACGGAATGTTTTGGTTTTAGGTAAGGCATGTTGTCTTGTCTGTGTGGGTTTGTGCAGGAAGGGGAGAAGAGAGACTGGAGGGGTCTCCTGAAACAAGACATCCTGCCTCTTATTTTGCAACTTTGAATGTAGAACTCAGAGCTGAAACCCTTTGCTCTTTGATACCCCATTTGGTGCTCAGGCTGTTTCAATTTAATGCATGCATAAGAATAAAAATTAAGCTTTCAAGTGCTGAGGCAGATTTAAAACAAGAGACATAGGCTTTACCCCTGTAAGATTAAACGATCATCAGGGTTTAAAGGTTTAATCTGCTGGAGTTCAGCCCAGGATGAGGTTCAGAGCCCCAGCATAATTGGATGCAGCCTCAGACTTTGAACATCAGAGCTACTTAGGGGGTGTGTGTGCGCGCGTGTGAGTGTGAGCCATGCTGGCGAGGAGGAGAGGGCTCTGCTTTGCAATGTGCTGCAGCAGGAGAAATAAAGCCGCCTGCCCCTGCCTCCCTGAGTCCTCAGTGGCTGACTGGAGACCGCTTCTGGGGGTTGCTATGCACATGAATGTGTGCTATTGTTCCAGGCACACGTCGGCCTTAGGAAATAGCACAAAACAGGCCCGTCCTTATTCAGAAGCAGAGCCCCCTCCACCCCTCCATCACTCAAGCCGGGCCTTCCAGGTCACATGCCGGAGGCCTTTGCAGACAGGACGCAGCTGCCTCAAATCTGCTGCCTGACATTAGCTGCGGTTCGAAAAGCCTGACGGCACGGAGCTCCCCAGGCTCTGCAGCGGAAACCAGAAGGATCTGGGATCCAGGCACGATGTTCTCCCAGGAACTGTGGCTGGAAAATGAGAAAAAGTGTGCTGTGGTTCGGAAGTCTAAGCAGGGCAGGAAACGCCAAGAGCTGCTGGCCGTAGCGCTGGGGGTGAAGGTGGGAGTCAAAGGCGGCTTTCTCTGGGCCCCTCTCAAACTCTTTGCCTGTTCACAGATCTCCTCCCTGGTTCGAAGGGCAGCCCTCACACACAACGACAACCACTTCAACTATGAGAAGACACACAACTTCAAGGTAAGCTAGCCTCTGCATGCTTCCTTCTGTTACAAAAGGGCAGGTGGAGAGGTATAGTGTATGGTTTCCATCTGGTCCCTGGCTGTGAAGTCAGGGGACAGCAAATTCCTTTGCTTTCTCCATTTAGCTACAAGATTAACACCGCTGATTTGTGTCATATCAGACTGGAGACCGTAGCAAGCAGTTCTCTTGGTGCTCACACCTAGAAACACCTATCTGTATGTCGACTTAGTTCTGGGCAATTGGGCCCATTTCCTCTTTATGGTCCCGTGTCCAGGGAAAGAAAAACCGAGCATGCCCGATCTGTGGCATTGAGGGATGTTCTGGAGAAAGTCGAGCTGTACTTTTCCACTTGGAGCAGCCATCAGGAGTATTGCTGTCTCTGAGCAAGTGAAAACAGTTGCCTGTTTCACGGTTTGTGTTTTGTCTTTTGTTTTCAGTTGATGCTAACTCCTTTCCTTTACGCGGAGACAGCTGTGAAAGCAAATGATGACAGGAGATGCCATCCCGTAGTTTTTGTTTGTGCTCCGGGTGCTGGGGGCGCCCGTGGTCACAGCCTTTGTCCTGCTCACCAGACCAAACAAAAAGATCTGGAAACCTGGTGGGAGTTTAAGTGGATTTTCCCATGGGTATTTATTAACTGGAAAGACCGCTATCTTTATTTCAGGGTAGCACTTGTAGAAAGGGCCTGCCATCCGAAAATTATGGCCTGTTTCCTTTGCCCTAATGTGTTTTCCAAGAAGGGCTGAGAAGTGATTCTGATGCCAAATTGCCTAACCTGAGATGCCATTGAGGGGAGGAGAGACAGGGTGGAGCTGGAGGTTTTGCCCCAGCAAATGGGCTGACAATTTGAAAGTTGCAGAGAACGGAGATAAAGGATCCAGGAAGAAGAAAATAGGCAGGAGAGAGAAAATGTGAATTGTCTTCTCTTTTAAAACTTTTGTTTCCTTTGGGGCCAGTAGGCCAAGTGACTATTGGAACTACATAACCCTTTGTCAGAGGTGACAAAAGAAACCACTTTATTTGGTTGCTTTCCAAACCTTCATAAGGACACATGTGCATCTATTAAATGTACATTCGTGTTAGTTTGGTCTGTTTCCCTGCATCTGTTTTTAGAAAGCAAGTGGCTCAGGCATTTGCATGCTATAATTGAACTGAGGGATGAAATTCTACAGCCCCATATATTTAGCATTAGGGTGAAGAATTACATTATATAGGTTCTCTTCTATGCCAAAGCTTTTGATATTTCTCCCATCACTGAATAGTGACAGGTCTGATTTGGAGCATACCAAGTCTTCATTTTTTTTAAAACCCTCTTTTCTACTTCCTTATTAATTTTATTTTATTTTATTTATTTATTTTTATTTTGCCTTAAGAAAGCGTTTTTCTGACTTTGGGCAGAAAGCCCTACAATAGATGAGAGGAGGGATCATCTTGGACTTGTAAATTCTTTTCCTTCCTCTCGAAAATTCCCGTTCTTTTGACTTTAAGAAATTGGAATTAAAAAGGATGAAGAATCACATATTCATGCATTTCTGCCGTTCTTTGGGCTTTAAGCAATTGGAGTTCTATGTTTGCATAGAATATTTTTTCCATGTGTATTTTGTGTCTGAGCTTATGTTAAAAACACACAAGCATGTTTAGTTGATTGATACTTTCAAAACTTATTTCAGTCTTTTTAATCTTAGATCTCTGAATAGGAAATTAATCTTAAGATGTTTTAAAACAAAAAGATAGTCGAAACTTATTTCTTAAATAGTACTGTTACCAACATGATATATTAAGTACTTCTCACTGGAAAACACCAGCAACTTTAAAAATGTTTGCTTAAAAACTCATTATCTATTCATTGTGGGCTCTTCTAACTTACAGCTCTTGAGAGAAGAAAAGGCAGAGAATAGACAAGTTGTTAGAGAGAAATACATAAGCCAGACAGGAGTGTTTCTCTTCCATGTTTTAAATAGACATCTTTGAAACTTAGCAGACTCTGAGTAGCTGTGACAGTGGATTGTGGCTTTCAATGGTACTGTTCGTGCCACTGCCCTTGTGAGTAAGTGGCTGGGGCCGGGGCAGGCGGCCTCACTGTTTTTCTTTGCCCCTTCCATCCTCAGTCTGCCCACTGCTCACCCCCAAGTCTAAAGGGGACCTTTGCATGGTCTTTGGAAGAACATTCTAAAAGCAGGTCTGTGCTATATAAATATAGCAGCAGACTTTTAGTAACAAGCCACTAAACTAAAGAAAGAAAACTCTTATCAAAGGGCCCTGCCATCTGCTTGGAATTTGTGTTTTATGCTTTAATTTTACATTAGCTTTTACTTATGTTGACTTCTAATAGGCTTTATTCTGAAGCTTTCTTGATTTATAATTCAAGTAATCGCTTGGGGATATAATGGATGTGGCATATAATAAGGGTTCAATAAAAAGAATAATAAGCACATCTTCATGCTTATCAGCAAATAGAACTTTCTAGGCCCTGTCTGCACCCTGGTCTATAGAGACCCCCTACCTGAGATTCGAATCTGCCAGTAGAGTCTGATGCCTCATCCAATAACAAGACTTTTTTGCCCCAGTCAGGACTATTATCCCAGGTAAGAAGCCTTCTCCCTTGCTCTACCCAGGAGCTTTGTCAAGAGGAATGAATAGAAGCTTCCAACACTCCATAGTTGGGAACTAGTGCTCCATTCTCTTGAAAAGATCCCTGTCACCGCTACTGAGCACATATTCACCGCCCTCACTTCTCAGACAAAGCCGGTCTAAGACCATAAAAATTCAGCTCTGAGCACAAAAGCTTTGGGAAGCAAATTACAGTTGTGCCTCATTTCATGCAATAATTATGTGCTTTTCAACAATGTATGCGGATGCATTTTTTGCTTATTTAAAGCCTGAGTTTTCTAGGGTTACTTGTACCTACTAGACACTAACAGGTATTTGTTGAAGGAATGGTGAAATTAACAGGTTCCTCTCTAAAGGGAAACCTATTTATCAAGAGAAAAGCTGTTCACAGTTATTTAACTCTTTTTATATCTGCATCTCTGTTTATCTAGTTGATAAGTCAACTAGTCAAAGGCATTCTCTTTGAAATGGTCCATCCTAATAACACTTCATGCCAGAGCTCTAGAAATCTTTAGGCCAGAGAAACCAAGAGCCCCAACAGTTTGGGTTACTGTGCTTCCTTGCCACACGTAGCACAGTGATCAGGTGGCTGTACTCCTTGCCATAGCATGATCTTTGGCAAAGAACTTGACCCTGGCTGGGTGCAGTGGCTCACGCCTGTAATCCTAGCACTCTGGAAGGCCGAGGCGGGCGGATTGCTTGAGGTCAGGAGTTCGAAACCAGCCTGAGCAAGAGCGAGACCCCGTCTCTACTATAAATAGAAAGAAATTAATTGGCCAACTAATATTTATAGAAACAATTAGCTGGGCATGGTGGCGTAGGCCTGTAGTCCCAGCTATTTGGGAGGCTGAGGCAGCAGGGTTGGTTGAGCCAATCCTGGAGTTTGAGGTTGCTGTGAGCTAGACTGACGCCATGGCACTCACTCTAGCCTGGGCAACAAAGTGAGACTCTGTCTTAAAAAAAAAGAACTTGACCCTCTCAGCCTCAATTTCCTCATCTGTAAAATGGGAGTGCTGTGAGGTTTAAAGAATACATTTAAATCACTTATCATTGTCTCTGGCACCTAGTAACATTCATTTGATGTTAGCTTCTATTATTCTTTTTTTTTTTTTTTTTTTTTTGAGACAGAGTCTCACTTTGTTGCCC